>JAHZNH010000238.1:0-13603 GCA_027744355.1 Tyrannoseira gladiata
CTTTGTTTACAAGGGGTTGGGGTAACCATTGTTTGAAGAAGATAATCATTTGATTAGAGATCCCTAAGGATGATGCCTCAAGTTAGGTAACGGAATTTTGACCGATGATAAAGCAATTATCTACTTTGCGGAAAGGATACAAAAAGTCCCTAAAGGATATTTAGGGGGAACTAATAAAGCTTTCCCTCGATCATGATAATACGTGTTACGTACTTTAATTCCTTTTCGTTGTTCAACAGTTCACCACTTCCTCAAAATGTGAGGGGATTTTGTAATGCGAGTTAATGAACGCTATCTATGCCTCATATCTCATCATAATAATTGTAGATTGTGACGACAGGAAAATCGAGATCCGAGATTAAAGGCGAAGTATTTAAGTACTCAATTCTTGAATAGTTTTTTAAAGCGACGTCCGAGACTCTGTGAATAAAGAGTAGAAAGATTTTAAAATCGAAAAGATTCAACGCGGTAATTATCCGCTATAACATAATTTAGTGGTGCCACCCCATTTAATTACAATGTTTAGGCCTAAAGACCCAGGGAAAGTAATAAATTTCCAAGATTCACGAGGAATTTAGATATCCTGAGCAGATCCCAAGTCAGAATGAAATATGAGCTGGAAATAGTTTTCTTGACTCTAACTGGTACGTATATTGAACTACTTAATTATTAAGTAAGGATAGGCAGTTGCTGCGTGACTTTCCGAGTTAATCCTTCTAGTGAACTTCAAAAATTTCAAAACGAATTCAGAGACAAAATGAATCAATTCTTCAACTGTCAATTCAACGCGGTAATTATCCGCTATAACATAATTTAGTGGTGCCACCCCATTTAATTACAATGTTTAGGCCTAAAGACCCAAGAAAAGTAATAAATTTCCAAGTTTCACGAGGAATTCAGATATCCTGCGCAGATCCCAAGTCAGAATGAAATATGAGCTGGAAACAGTTTTCTTGACTTTAACTGGTACGTATATTGAACTACTTAATTATTAAGTAAGGATAGGCAGTTGCTGCATGACTTTCCGAGTTAACCCTTCTCGTGAACTTCAAAAATTTCAAAACGAATTCAGAGACAAAATGAATCAATTCTTCGGCTGTCACACCAAACCCCGACGTTTACCATCGATCATTTCTACGGTTTTTAGGAGACATTTTGAAGCTCCTACTTGATGACCAAAAATGGTCATAATTACAAGTCAGCCCCACATCCTAATCCTGATCTGAGTCGATTTCAATTTGTAAGTGGGGGGAAGAAGCTAATCTCCCAGAAAAGTCTCACGGTACTTCATTCAAGACAATTCAAACCGCTCATTTGTCTCCCTTTTTGATTCCATATTCAGCCAGAAGCAAGCATCTCAAAAGTGAAAAAAAACATCAGATACCATTTCATCTTCAGAAATATGGGGATTTTTTTTTCTTCTTTGAAAAAGCCATTCCAAAAAAGGGAATGTACGAGGAAGCGTCTTCAGGTCGGTGTACTATGACTTGTCATACTCTTGCTCATCATTATTGTGATATCCAAAGCCCAGAAAGAGCAAAATAAATTGAAATGTTAGCACATTAAAAAAAGACCGCGGGGTAAGGAGCCACTGAACTTTATGGGAAGAAACTGCATCAATCACAGAAAACGAGACACTCGGAATGGATGAAAAGCACTAAAGAGCAACAGACATGAGTCTAACCGTCACACATTTTAACGGATTTAGCTGTGCATAACATCCGACTCGAAATGACCACTAAGCAAGCAATTTTTCCATGGTAATCAAAACTCAACCAACGTAAATATTGATTTTTTAGAACCATCATCGTTGCCAATAAAAATCAAGTGGGACAGGCCATATAGAATCGAGGAGCCATCACTAGTTCTCCAAAGAATCCATCTCTTCGACATTTCACTCCACTTCTAATCTGGAAGTTGGAGCGAAGCGTGAAGTCAATAAAAAGCAATTCGAGGAGCCATCACTAGTTCTCCAAAGAATCCATCTCTTCGACATTTCACTCCACTTCTAATCTGGAAGTTGGAGCGAAGCGTGAAGTCAATAAAAAGCGTAAGAATGTTTCACGTCATGTTTTTGAGATTGTAATGTAATTCCTACGCTTCACTCCCTTCCTCACTCCTGTCAGAATAGATTAGCGTTGGGCATTTTCAGGGAAAAAAAAACCGAGTGCCATCCAATGCACTTTACGCCGAGATTTATGCCATTCGTAAGCTATCACATCAGGGGAAATGATGTAATGGTAACTCATGGACGGCAAAACACTTTTTTTCTTCATGGAAGCCATAATGCGATGCAAGGCCCCACTCAAGGAGGAAATGAATAACGTATCAGGTTTCATAAAAAAAGCGAGAACCTGCCTCTGGCTCTCAGGGATCGAATCGCTATCGCTCAGCCACGTCGTGACTGAAGGAAAGTGAATATTATTTTTGTGACATCTTCCATTCGTGTTCCTACAAAATTCTCCCTTTTTGTTTACATTTTACAGGAAAAAAGGCAGGGAGTTCGGTTTGGTCCAGTCAGTCAGGATTTTTTTTTAAAAGGGGGATCGCTTGAAAATGCCATTAGGACTTGTTGTTTTTATAGGAATTAAAATGCTCATGCTCAAAATGTCGTGTCATGTTTTCTGCGGTTAAGCGCAGCGATAACAAGTCGAGTCAATGATCATCATGATCATGATCAAATCCTAAGGATCGTCCGTCCGTCCCTAAATAAATTCTCGCGGAGCGCGGGACTATTCAAAACTTCAGAAGGAAAGAAGAAGCAATGGAATAAGGGGTGATTCGAATTTCAATTCTTGCGGTGGTTTATGAACGGCCCCATCAGATGAAAAAGTGAAAAGCGTGGCCTGGCGTGGCTTGCATTGCATTCGACTGAAAGCTCGTTTTTTTATCGAATGATCATGACGATTACAACCCTAATGCGCATGAATCATGAGTGCGGTCGATCCGTATCGAATTAAAATTTACGGGAAATTAATTCTCCAGCTGAAGCTGAAGTCGAGAGCCGAGACGAGACGTAATAAAGCATTTGTATATCCTTTTCTTGTTTTGACGAGACTGAAATCAAAAAGGTTTAATATTCCTTTTCAAAAATATATTAAATGTCCGTGTAACGCAATGTAAACACAGACAGACGCAGGATTATTATTATTTTCTCCTGATGGCTTTAGTTGTTACTGTTATTGTTCTGGGAAGGAAACAAGTTTCAGCTTTTTTTTTGTTTCGGGTGAGAATACCGACGAAGGGAGTTTGGATTCTTCTGACTGGGACCTCACTGGAATCCATAATTAAATACTACACCGACATAATAATGCTGCTTGTGCCCCCTAATTTATTCCGGGGGAGCACCACTTATTTCAAATTTACATCTCCACAGACAGAAGAACTTTGTTTATTTTGAATTTCAAATTTCTGAATCACGCATGAAAACCTTGAAGGGAGGAATTTTAAAAAGAAGGTGAATCACTTCTTATTTACATTTATACACGCCGAAACACCATGAGGTCCTTCGGAGTAAATGAAGGGAGAACCTAATTGAACCAAACCTTAAATGCCCTGTGAGCATCTTGAAATTAACCCAAAAAAAGTTTGCATATTTAATTTTCGAAATTTAAAGGAAGAAATAAAATAAATATTACTACATTTTGAATTCTAATTTCCTCTTAAGAAATTCTATGAATAACTAACGCAGTAGTTTGAACTATTTAGAGTTGCATTATTCTCATTGTAAAAAAGAATGTTTTCTTTTTCATCAGGTAATTGTGAAGGAAAGGGCTTCTCTTGTCTTCACCTCATGAGTGGACATGATTTCCCCATAAAAGTGACACTCCCGTTTTTATATACTCCAGCATTACTAGAGTAAATAGGGGACTGGCAATGTTCTCTGAATTTTTTAAGGACGTGATAACGCTGTAATTTATTAAATGCTATTCGTGCGTAACTATTTTATAACAAGAGATTTGGTTTGGATGCACATGGAATAAAAATCCATTCATTTCGACGACCAACATTTTCCAGCATTGCGACTGATCAAGGAGCTAACATTCTTGGACTACAAACAAGCAACAAATTTTTTGCACGATATTGCGTAAAAGTCTTAAAAACAATGCAATCAATGTCTACTTAATACTGGAATGTTTATATTATTATTAATGAAGAGAAATTTTTGTATAAATTAGCATTTAATTTTATGTAAGGGGACTGGCAATGTTCTCTAAATTTTTTAAGGACGTGATAACGCTGTAATTTATTAAATGCTATTCGTGCGTAACTATTTTATAACAAGAGATCTGGTTTGGACACACATGGAATAAAAATCCATTCATTTCGATGACCAACATTTTCCAGCATTGCGACTGATCAAGGAGCTAGCATTCTTGAACTACCAACAAGTAACAAATTATTTGCACGATATTGCGTAAAAGTCTTAAAAACAATGCAATCCATGTCTACTTAATACTGGAATGTTTATATTATTATTAATGAAGAGAAATTTTTGTATAAATTAGCATTTAATTTTATGTATTTAGTAAGTATTAAGAAAATATGTACAACTGCTACAGGTGAATCGCACATCCACAGTGAAGGTTTTGCTTCGTGATCTTTTTTCCCGAAATTATTTATCTTTCTGACAAGAACATAAAAAGGTTTCCAAATCTCATTTGCATACCATTCCCCCCCAATGTATTTGCCTAAGTAATGAAATACTTTCAGCGAGTAAAATCACCCATATTTTATCTTCTTTTAGCCGGAAGCTGAATACAAATGAGATAAGAAAATAGTTTTTTTTTTGCAAAATATCCCATATTTTTTCAGCCTTTAGCATCCTCCTATTTTTGGCTAAAATGCCTCAAACTCAAAGGCTAAAATCTGAAAGCAATTGACACGCACATGTTTTACAAGTTTTTATTCCTGTCTAACATCGGTCGGTTCATTTTTAACTTGTCAGAGAGTTGGAAGTTGCTCCACATGCCTGTGGCTATTTCTCTCGTTGTTTATTTTGAAGGCGACAAGAACTAGTCAATCAGTTCATCGAGTACATGTAAGTAGATACCTAAATAATGAGATAAGAAAATAGTTTTTTTTGCAATATATCCCATATTTTTTCAGCCTTTAGCATCTTCCTATTTTTGGCTAAAATGCCTCAAACTCAAAGGCTAAAATCTGAAAGCAATTGACACGCACATGTTTTACAAGTTTTTATTCCTGCCTAACATCGGTCGGTTGTCAGAGAGTTGGAAGTTGCTCCACATGCCTGTGGCTATTTCTCTCGTTGTTTATTTTGAAGGCGACGAGAACTAGTCAATCAGTTCATCGAGTACATGTAAGTAGATACCTACTCAGGTCATAAAAACTGTATGTAATCTCCCATGGTAAAATTCTATTTTTGCTCTAAAATTCATGAAATAGAGTGAAAAGTAAAATCGAATAAGAAAAATGCATCGTCTGATGATGACATCGTCATGGGGAGAAAACCACATTAAGGATGAAATGAGATGGCGCCCAGAATTGCGACGGAGACATCTATAGCCAAAAGACCTTCAAGGTGCAAGGAGGAACTAAATAAGTACATCTAAGCTATTTCTTTTAGGAATGAGTTCCATCTGGAGGAATGCTTATCATCTCTCCACACCTAATTCACAAAAGAAAACATTTATCTTGAGGAAGAACGACGCACTTACTCACACGAATCGCTTAATGTTTATGATGCTCTTCGATGTACGAATAAACAAAATGAGATAATCGTCTGATGATGACATCGTCATGGGGAGAAAACCACATTAAGGATGAAATGAGATGGCGCCCAGAATTGCGACGAAGACATAGCCAAAAGAGCTTCAAGGTGCAAGGAGGAACTAAATAAGTACATCTAAGCTATTTCTTTTGGGAATGAGTTCCATCTGGAGGAATGCTTATCATCTCTCCACACCTAGTTCACAAAAGAAAACATTTATCTTGAGGAAGAACGACGCACTTACTCACACGAATCGCTTAATGTTTATGATGCTCTTCGATGTACGAATAAACAAAATGAGATGAATGATTTAAGTTCTTGCATTTCCTTCCAATGCTCGACTATTCATAAGCTCATGCGTACCACTACATATTGCACAGTTCCAATCCAATAATCGGCCATCGTTTTTTCGTTTGCCTTAAACTACAACATTAGGATTAGAATAGCTGGATAGCACATGAGAACAGCAGACTCCAAGCTCCAGGATGATGATAAATGGTCTAAAGAAAACTTTGCTCGCTTCAGGTTTCACTGTGGAGCTGTGAGCTCGCTCGAGTCAATAAGAGATGGAAAATCCACAGGTGTTAAAATAATATCATCACTCCCCATCAAAGCGAGAAGACGAGCCTTTTAGTTTGCCTTTAATGAACCGAAATGGAGGAGAAAAAGATGCGTAATCATCATGTGTAAAATGTGAATTATGCGGGAGTGCATCATCGCATGTCCAAGAGCCTTAAAATGATGATGCTCCACAGCTTTCAAGCACCATTCACTCAGTGAATGCGGCTAGAAAAACAGAAAAAAAATAAATGAGCTCAGCTAATACCCTCTTGGCAGGATGTAATGAAGTCATTTTAAAATCTCAGCTGGATTAAAGTCTACCCTGGAGAAAAAAAAATCATCCTCACACTTAGCAGTCCTATGGCACGAGGCACGAAATAAAAGAAAATTTTGACTTCGTGAATCGTTCCCCTCCCTACCAGAAAAATAGTTTTTGACTGAGCGCTACTAACTAAACATCTTCTTGAGGTTGTGAGATCTGTCGAATGAATGCCAGGATTCAATTTAAGATTGCCCCAAACATATTCAGGTTCATCAGGAGGTTACTAGTCATTCCGTCTTCAATAAAAATTTGATTCAATCATGATGCACAATTACCTTTCGCCCCCGGGTCCACATAAAAATCCAGAAGAAAGTAGGGTTTGACACGTATTAACTAAAAATCACAGACACTAAACAGTTGGAACTTTCGCATTTTCTTCAGGAGTCGCACTTTTCGATGTTTGGAGAGGGAGAGTGAAGATGAATTGTCTTGGTTTTTGGTCTCACTCACTCACCGACATTCCATCTAATTCGCCCGAACCTTTTCTTCTGCATGGGGTTCAGGTGTGTCTTCTTCTTCAATGTGCCGTATTTTATTTCTTGAGACTTGTACTTATGGCAGTGCTGTTGTAGGTGTATAATGAGTACCTTGCAGTAAATTTTTCCAGGAGCCAGGCAATTCTCACATCATCCTTGCATTCATCATCTTCCTTTTATTGCGTAAACGGAACAATGGAGAAGAAGAACTAGGTGTAGTCCATTATGTACACCGTCGTCGTCAGCAATAAAAAAAGGATGCCGAACTGAGCCTGGCCTGGCCACAGAAAGAATCACAATCACGAGAACTTATTACTCAGTTTACTTTTGAGGATGGAAGAAATCCAGGGATGATGAAGAATGGGAAGAAAGGCTCCTATTTGCATTTTCTTTTTTTTTGTGTTTACGATTCCTTTGAAGGATGAGGATGAGCAGAAGCAGACTCAGCTCCGAGTGAACAAAAATGCTTTGGAAGTTGTGAATAAGTGAGTGAGTGGAGATAGATTAAAAGGATGAACTGATGAACATTCTCTTGCTCCCACTTCTCTCCTGCGAGGACGCAAGGGATGGACTGAGAGGAAAGCTGTGATTGTTCCTTGTCTTTATTCATGAGACCATGCTTCATTTCACGCTTCTTCGGCCAAAAAAAATCAAGAGAGATAAAATAAGAGGCGAGAGGAACGCCAGTGAGACGAGGATGAAACTTTGGGAGGTGGACAAAACATGCTTGTGTAGTTGCGATGGGAGAACAATTTTTGAAACTCATAATCATGCTCTCCAATACGAAAGTTTGGAATTCGGAGGTGTGGAAATGGAAGCGGAATACTTTATTGTGGACAGCGAAAGATTTGGGGTGACAAAATGCATATGAAAAGAGCTCCGGATGGATGGGCGATAATCCTAGGAATCTCCTGGATAATTTGAGACTCCGCAAGTTCTTAGCAGAATGCTGGCTAATTTTTTGACACTAGTATTTTAATATTTTAATTGCAGAGAAATGGGGAGATTTCGCGAAATTTTTGGAAATAGAAAATACACGTGAGTAAAAGTGCAGTTCGTAGAAAAATCAGAGAATACAGAATGACCACACAATATATTGACCGAATGAAGCTGGACAACAAAAGTTGACGAGAGCCGTAGTCAATATGCGTATCCATGTATTATACATAGAGGTATGATTTGTCGCGAGGTACCTTTAAAGGACGACATAGGTTCTTAATGATGTAACTAGCTTTGTCGGGGGGATATTATTTATTGTTGTAGGATTCAAGATTCAGAAAGGTAGAGTGGCATTGTCTTTCCTTTGGTCCTCAACTTCTAAAAGACAGGTATGTACCCGGAGGACCAGTAGTCAATTGTTTGTTTTTTACTCAATAAACTGGACAACTAAAATGAAAAGTAAAAAAGGGAACTGTGGAAGATCATATCTTGAAAAATACGACATTAGAAGTTGTGGATTTCTCTTTGGTAAAAGGTAAAAATCAGTTCATCTTTTCCAATTTCTTTCTACCTGTTTGTTTGGACAAAGTTTGAGACAGATAATTATTTGACTCAAATTACATTACATTATTCAAATGCTAAGAATGACGCTCAGTTTCACACAAAATCAGTAGATTTAAGATCAACTTGATTAATTTATTAATTGCATTTAGTAATACTATCTGGCTGATTTTTTCAACAGTGTAATCCACACAATAAATAACGGCGGGATTAAATATCTTAATACGAACAAATTAATATCATCATTTGACAAAATATATTAATTTCAAAGGTAACTAGAAAATCTCCCTCTTTAGCAGATTGTGAATAATAAATGCCGTCGGCACGTATAATCTAGAGAACGTTAACACTCCCAAACATTGATCGAATCATATTTCCAAAAGGTCTGAAATTAATAAAATACGTTGAATTAGATTTTAGATCTTGTTTTGCGTTCGTTAAGCTGCTCCGATCCTTTGATACGGAATAATGTAATGTTTCCCTTACGTGTTTAAGATCTGCTGCGGCAAATTAACAATATGATCTGGAATGCCGTTTCCTGTGAGAAACTGACTAAACTCGTTGGAAAAGTGGTTGCAATTGTGATCAAATAGGCTGTAGGTCTCGGCCCGATATGAGGTGGTACCNATTGTGATCAAATAGGCTGTAGGTCTCGGCCCGATATGAGGTGGTACCAAGTTCTGCCAAATAATCATGAATTACGGATTCGGGAATTTCTGTGTTGCCTAGTTGAAGAACCTGTTGCGGTTGTCCCAATACCGTTGTTCCCTGTAAAAATGAAGACCAGTTTCCTTCAAGTTTTTATCGATTACAAATGATGGAAATTACAAATGAAACTGTGGTGCTTGAGTTGGACATACCGGAACACAATACTTGACTCCAGTTATACTAGGGTCTCCTAAGTGTCCAGCACCACCAGGCAATTGTCCACCCACATTCAGACCTGGAGAACACAATTTCAATTACTTAAAAAGTTTCCTGGACAACTGAAAATGATAAATTGGAATAATTTCATAATGAGCAAATCCTGGCTAATTAAAGTTAGAATTACCAAGAAGCTGGGGGGCCAGGACTCTAGCCATGCCTTGGCTGAGGTCGTACACATAAAGCTGAACGGGAGGCATCGCCAAACAGGATTAAGTTTAGATTGTAACGGAGTATTTAAAAGTTCACCACCGGAATAATAATCAGCTTCAATTAACTTCTGCTTTAACTTTAGATGCAAATTAATCTCTACATAGATAATTTCCCACTGATTTTAGCTAACAAATCTCAATAGAACGGACGCTTGTGCTCAAACAAGACTTCAAATTATCTTTGGTGTGATTTCATGAAATCCTTCAAAAAATCTTCATTTTGATATGCGTTTAAAATTGGGTTACAAAATAACACTGCAGGTAATTTTTAGTTGGAAATTATTACAATTTATATAGCCTAGCTAGCACCAGTAACGCACGACCACTACTGACTGACCAGTATGAAGTTGGCAAGACGCTGAGCTCTTGTCTTATATGTCCATCAAAAGTTGCCAAATCATTTCATATCAAATCACTTCGCCTACGTGTTACAGGCCTTCGCATGATTTTGCTTGATCGTCCGGCTTCTTTACACGCTACACATCTTTTTTGCAACTCATTTTTTTTTGCAAACATTGTTCTAAATGGCCAATGACCATGGATATTATCTGGCTCCCATCAAGATCAACTCTTCTCAATTCCAATGCACTATTACATTATCTTGATTTACCTATTATATACAATGTTAACTTAATCGCAATTGAACACAAACTTCTGAGGTAAACCGTTTGGATAAATATTTTTTTGAAAAATATTAGTTGAAAACGAATACATAAATCCTACTCCCAGTCTTTTACTTTCCCCTGAAATAATCTCACTGTTTAAAAAATGCTTCCGTTTCCCTAAAATTCCGGTCCTTTGACTAGAACGTTTTTAGTAATGTAATTGATGGTAGTTTCTTGATCCTTAAGCAGAATTCTAATTTGGTGTTGTTGCTGCGGGAGAAGTGCACATGGTTTCTTAATGAGACGCGTAATCCTAATTCCAGAACAGGAACCTAAATTATCCCCTAATGTCTACACAGGTATCCGCGCGCAGCACGCATGAAGAACACTGCTATGCCGGAGAACGCAATTAAATTAATGCAATGAAAAAATGATTTGGTGATGATGAGCAAACTAGTTCTGTTCTTTTCCAGCCTTTACATGCTCCTGTTTTTGTGATACTGGCTGGTCAGCTGACAGAAGATTCATTCACTCTCAAGTCCGGAGACACCCACACGCATGTTCAAGAATTGCAACTCTGAGACTCAAAACAAGAAGTGTGTCATTTCTGTTTCCCTAATTTACAAAAATAATTAGTATAAGGGAAGATCACGCCAGCTAGATACGTTTTTTCAGTTAATTTCAAAGCGTCACACTCAATAATACTCTACTTACAACAGCTCAGTTTGTTTCGGTTGTCAATTAGCATCAGGTACTTAAAAACATTTATTTAGCCAGTTGGTCAATTTATAATCCACATATTCTGTTAGTGAATTCATTTCAAAAGGTCTCATTTTATTTGGTTTGCAGATTTATAAAACCACATCAAAAAACGATGGCGGAGGAACTGCGTCGGAGCTTGCATCAAATCCTCCTGAAAACTGATGGTCTCTATGGAATCCTTCTAACCGACCGAGATGGTGTGACGATTCTGAAGGCACATTTGGATCCTCCGAATAATGCTAGCGGTCAAAATGGGGGCGCTCCGCTATTTCCTGATACTGCTCTCAGGTTAAACTTCCTCGGTAGTTTCGCCACAGCGACGGAACAAGCAAGTAAACTTGGAATGGGTCGGAATGAAAAGATCGTTTCAATCTATCAGAAGTACCAAGTGATACAGTTTAACAAGCTTCCAGTTGTTGTCACGCTGATTGCGAAGAAGGACGCTAATACTGGTTACTTGCTGACGACCATGGATCAAACGCTTAGTCCCTTGGTGAATGTTATCAGGAAGGATGTTACTGCCTACTATCATAGTCATTTGTTGAATGCGGGGGATGTTTAAAAAATAGTTTTGTTTCTGCTGTAACAATTAATTACGATTTAATTCATTTATATGGAGCTTTCAGTTGTTTTTGTAGAAGAGAGGTTTGAATTTTTTTAGCCAAAAATGTGGGTGTTTTGAGAATGACATGACTTCCTTTTATCCTTGTGAATGAATAATTAAACATAATTTTTATCTTAAAGGCTTTCATTGCCGTTGCCGAAAGCTAAAGCTTGCCTTTTCTATGATAAATAATATGTGTATCAAATTAAGTAGGTTTTATAAACATAAAAAGTACAATCATATTCTTAAGAGTTAAGCGCGAAATGACTGAAAAATACAGTTAAGAATGAATTTATTAGAGTGATTGAAATAAACATTGAAAATTGTAAGCAAAGAGATATTTGAAAATGTAAACATTTTAATTCAATCCGAGAAACATGAAAATGCAAATGCTCGCGTGCGAGTTAGCAGAATCGGTGACTATAACAGAGGAAAGGATGCGGATAAAAATGCTTTCATAATATTTACAAATTGAATTCTTTCATATCAGTTTAGTTCACATTAAAGCATTTACACACATGAAGACTTTATTTAAATTTTAAACAGAACCTATGGGCATGAAACATTGATTTATTTACAAATTACGAGGGATTGATTTATACAATAAGTATGATAGAATAAAATAATAGTGTGGTGGGTTTTCTGTATTAACTCCTGTCTCTGTCCCCACTTTTACTTCATCAGCAGAATATTGGCGGTTTGTAAATGCTTTCATAATATTTACAAATTGAATTCTTTCATATCAGTTTAGTTCACATTAAAGCATTTACACACATGAAGACTTTAATTAAATTTTAAACAGAACCTATGGACATGAAACATTGATTTATTTACAAATTACGAGGGATTGATTTATACAATAAGTATGATACAATAATAGTGTGGTGGGTTTTCTGTTTTCTGTATTAACTCCTGTCTCTGTCCCCACTTTTACTTCATCAGCAGAATATTGGCGGTTTGTGACAGGGCAAAGTTTTCGAACATGAGGGGACTCAAGGGGCCCACGTAGTTTAGGCGACCAAAGCGAATTTTCATTTGAGGACAGGATGAATGAAACCGTTGAAGCCATTTGTTTCCTCGGTGAGCTTTCTCCAGATTCCTTTTCACTCGCAGCGACATCCTGTTCACATCTCCAAGTGCAGTGAACATCCCCATGATTACGAGGACACCCTGAGACGCCAATATTGTGAAGAGGCAATAGGTGACAAAGTTTATTTGCCCGTTGAATTTGATGAATCCGTATGTGCTGAATACTTGATGGGAGGAGACCGTGAAAAGGAGTGGAACCAACACCCACGTTGAGTGGATTTCGTTGAGCTGATTGGTGAGAATCTGAATGATTCTGTAGACCCTCGCGTTCTCAGCGACTTTTTTGCACGTATCCGGATTCCCATTGGCCTGGAATTGATGACGTTTTGTGTGTCTGACGTGGAGCATGATTCGTTCATAGTATTTGAGAAAGAAACGGATGCAAACGGCTCCAAGCATTTCCACCCCAATTGCTACAAACACTGCGCACTGGATGGAGTACGACCACACGAGAATGTTTCCCGTGATGAACATGATGAATCTGACGTTGTCCCTTGGTCCTCCGAAGCACTCCTCCAGGAAGTACCATCCAAAGCTGGAGTTTAGGCATGGCATGGACCAAACAACTCCCCCAACGAAGGCGAAAGGTACTGACATGGCGCTCCAGTGGAAGAAGGGAGCCATGATTTTCATGAGCTTTTCCCTTCCGTCCAACTCTATCCTGAGGTTCGGGGCATCTTGAGACATTTGATCCTGGAACATCTTCGACACCTTGATCAGATCGTTGAGTAGCTTGATAGCGGAGTCGAGGTAAAAGTGGTAGACCCAAACGGTTATCAACGTGAAGTAGATGATGTAGAAGCCAAATGAGCTG
>JAHZNH010000239.1:0-13905 GCA_027744355.1 Tyrannoseira gladiata
CTTGCTAGCTAGCTCTCTGCACGTCAAGGCACTATAGCTTATTCTTTCGGTGTAAGCGTGTCCACTAAAGAATTTCATTTCTCATAGTTCGTCGATCTTTTCATTTCGTAAAATTGTGTTTGTCAACATTTTTTCGGAAAATTTTACGAGAATGCGGTCCGCTGAAATGTCTCGAAAAAGTATGAAAAAACACTCCCATGAAAATATTTTCCAAGAAATATACACCAAGAGCTACTTTTACATTAATAAGCAAACACTCACGAAAGCAATTTTCTGCATGAGCAGATAGGTTATAAGCTGAACTGAAAGGGAATAACTCCAGTTGCATCTATCTGTCTGGTGCATGAGCGTGAGTTTCATTTTTATGGTAAACATTTTTTTGCGGTCAAACCCCTTACGCAAATGTAAGATTCATTTCACAAAATTATACCATACGACGGAAGAGACAGTGAATCTTTTGTCCTCCTCCGGACTAAATGCAAGTTAAAGAAATCTTGCGAGACAAAAATATTTTTCTAGAAGGGGAAACTTGAGAGTTAGTTTCGAGTTATTCTCCCAAGGCTGCAATTCAGCATGAAAGTGGAAACTTAAGCTCGAGAAAGTATCCACATTCGCCATTCACCATCCACCCCAACAAAAAAATACATATATTTGTTGAATAGGAAATGTGGTGGCCCTGGAAGTAGCATAGTAGTCGCTGGCAAAAAAAACTATTGTGCTTACTTTAACATTTTAGCCGGCTAAGTTTCAACTTTCACTACAAATATAGAACCATGCGTACGTAAAGGTTCAATAGAGTGTGTACGCGAACCTTTTCCCCTTTATATTTCCTCGAAAGTTCATCATGCTAATAATAATCATTACATTAGCATATCAGAAATGAAACAATATTACCGGGAGTAAATGTTAAAGAGGAAGAGGACGAGGAGACCACTACCCGGTGTACACTGATACGAAAACAATGAAGTATTAAACTAATTTCAGCTCGTTGTAGATGTATCTATTTTAGTTGCAAGTAATGAAAAGCGAAAGGGGCAGTAGAATGCAGAGCACATTCGCGTTCACCATATTTAGATTTTTACATCGTCCCTACAACTTTTCACTGCCTTGGTGCGTCCAGAGTAGAGTAGCAGAAATTCTAATTCAGTTAGAGGGAGGGGAAATGGGACAAACCCCAGGATTCTCAGTGAGGCACATTCTCTCTCCAAAAAAGGAGAGAGAAAATGGATGGATGGGCTGGGTGAATTTCCCTTACATAACAAAAAAAGTCGCCCGACACTGGATTTCTTTTCCTGCTTCCATCCTTGAACTGAAGAAATCAACTTTGAACTCGTACAATAACAAAATCACATGAAGGAAATTTTGCAGATCCCACTCAATTACTTACTTTCTCTTTTTTCATCTCGTCCCGTCTCCCCACTCAATGCTTTCCTGCTTATCCTGGAAGACAGGATGGGTGTAAGTAGTATTGTCGACGGGGAAAAGAAAGTTTATAAAGGGGAAGTTGTGTCATGCACTTCCGTCGCTACTTTTTCGAGCAACCGTCGATACCTCCGTGGGGGGAGAGAGAGTAAAGTAGAAATACATTGGATGTCAGTCCATTTCTATTGCAGTATTTTGCATAATGCTCCGGAGGATTCCCAAGTTGATCTTGTCATGTTATTCATTTGCGTTCATTTCTTTTTTCGCTTATCCATCTAAAGAGGAAAGAAAGGAGTGGGGAAGTGAAGAACTGGCTTTGAGTAGCTAAACAAAAACACATAAGCATTGTCTCCCCCCATCTCTTTGTTTTTCCCTCTCCTTTTTTCAGGAAAAGTTGGGTGAAAAATTTTACTTTTTGAAAAATGTGCACAATAAACGTTTTTTGTAAGGAACGGAAGGAAGGCGAAGGGAGAGAACAAGAGAATTCTCTCAAGCTCGATCTAGGGGAACGACAACAACGACGAGGACTCTACGATGGGAGTTTGCTCTGCTGCTGGAAGTTTTGTCGTTTTCACAGAAAAAAAATGCTAAACAAAGAAACAAAGGGAACGACATTGGATTCAATAGTTCAAAAACTTCATGACTTCTTCCACAAAGTACTCCGCATTCCTAAGCGTATCATCATTGCACCATTACATCGTAATGTGGAGCGGCGAATATGCAAGTAGGCTTTAGGAAAAAAAAGTGATGCCGAGAAAGCACCGTGTCTCTTTAAGGGGAATTGCAATTTTACCATAATTTTTTATTCCTCCCGAAATATAAGAAAACTTGACTTTTAGTTATGGTTTAGAGGAAAAACAACGACCGTAGTCTGTGCAGTGGCTTTCTTAAAGCAGAACAAAATAAGCATGTATACGTTTACGGTGGCAGCGTTTTTTTTAAATGAATGTAGATTTCCGAGAGAAAGTCTACCATTATTTCAAGAGTGAGGATTTTCTTGCTCCCCCAAGCATGAAATAATGCATTATGATGATGACGACGACAAGCAGATATCACAAGTCTTGTTGCTTTACAAAGAGTATAATGTGAGTACGTAAATAGGAGTAAATGAAGTTACACGTGTTGCCAGATTTTTACAAACAAAAAAATGAATAGTAGTCGTTCTTTCTCTCTCGCAATAGATAGCTGGGAGACGCAACACTACCGCTTTTATACTGTACACAGTGTACACTTGTCACCTGCCTTTCTTTCACTCCTACACTACTCACTTCCTTCCGGCGTTTGCTGGCTTTGTGACGTGACATGACAAATTTTTGTAGAAAAAAAGGTGAAGAGCGTGTTGTTACAAAAGCATGATTTACTTGATTGCGTAACTACCATATGTTTCAACACTAGACATGAACACAACACAACCCTTGACCTGATTGTGAATGCAGTTTGCTAAAGATCCAAAAATTTTATTATGGAGAAAGTGAATTCAATAGACAACTTCAAATGCTTTGCTCCGACGAAAAAGCAACCATGGATATAAAAAATACATTTTTGGAGGACGAAAAATACATACCGTTGTATTTTGGTCACCAAACAAAATCAAATTGAATCTACGGTGGCATAAGAAGAATGATAATGTATCAAAAATAAAGACTCTCGAAAATGAACCTTTTCTACATGACCAGTCACAATCAGTGTTTGCATTAAAATGAATACTTTACAAGTTATCAATTCAAGTTTTATTAGCGTCCATATGCAATACTAAAAAAGGGCGGAAGCATGATATTGCCAGAAATTTGCGATACTTTAGTTTTGTCGACGAATTCAAATCGTTCACGAATGTCGATTTTGACAACTTTCACTCTCGACTTTCATTAGGTTTGTCTTGGTCATGGGTTTCGATGGGAAAATGTTCTGGGTGGGAAAGTTGCACGCAGTGATCTCCTTTTATTTTTTTGAAGCATGGCATGTGGTGCTAATGATCTGTGGTTGCCTGGTTCCTTTATAAAATTTTAAACACCCACTAACCAACCCACCCGCCACCCATCCAACCAAGCAAGTGGTCTGGTCTGGTCTAGCCAAAACATTCTAAAAATCGGCCACCGTAAAGCGCGTAAAAAATGAAAATGTGTGTTGTGGTGACAAAGAGCTGGAGTCCGCTGGCTTTGCATTGCACATTTACTTCTGTTTTTTTTAATTCTTTGCTCCAAAAATGCGTGTATAATATCTTTGTCAAACGATTTCATGCCACTTATTTTCTGCTCTGTTTATGTTTTTGTTTATATAAAGTACAGGCGCATGGGCAAGATCGAGAGGAAACTTGTTGTTTTCAAGATAATTTACGGCTGGTTGGCTGAGAAGTGTCATAAAGAATTATGAGTTTCATCATCAAATATCTCCATTTATCCGTTTTCGCCTTATTCTACATTTCACGCAGAAGTTGCATTTCATGCAAAAAAATGTTATGTACCAAAAGTACCGTTTAAACCCACTGTTGAGAAAGGGAAAGCGATAATGCTGAGAGAGAGATAAAAATTTGTTGTTGTTGTTTTTTTTGTTGAAGTTTATGCTTACTATGTATCATATGTCCCACCAACTTTATTAGCCATTCCGATATTCCCATGTTAGGAATGAAGGTAAAATAAATGAAAATTTCGAGAGAAGAATTTTTTCCGGGGGAATGTAAAGTGTTTTACGTGAGTTGTTTTTAATATTTAACGTCATTCTGGCATGATTTAATGCACTTCAACTTCTAAGATACTCTGCTTCCTGGATGTGTTTCTGCGCTCTCCCAGTTAGTTCATGCTTTAGGTAGTGCACAAAGTGGAAAAGCCGTTTCGTTGCTTATCTCTTCGGGAAAGGGATGTCAGAGTGAAAGTTTGTGCGGTAGTTTAGCCGAAATCTATCATGGACGACATATCCGAGAATAAGAATATAATAAAAAGTGCTCACTTCTTGGAAATCTAGGTTGGGCTACGCATTGACGTGGAATGTACTTTATTTATCTACCCGGTTTATTTGGTACTTGCTCCTTTCAGTCGGTCGTTCCTATTTTTGGCAGAATGGAATTTACTGACTTACTCACTTCGCTAGCTGTCCACGTCCAGCAGGAAGTTTTCTTTACTTAAGTGGTTTTTAAAGCATGTCAATGGTCCACGCTTACCCTAACAAGAAGTAAGGTCTCCTTTCATCTTGAAAAAGGTTGTCGAAGACGACACTAATCAGGAAAACTTGCACTGCGCTGGCGGAGCACGCCGCCCGCCGTGCGTCATTACTGTATTCACGAAGGAAGAGGAATTCTTTGGCACAGATTTTACGAGTCCCCAATTGTCAGTAATTATTTCATTGTTAGCGTTTTTTCTAGTGGGACATCAATACCGAAAGCGATGGTATTGGTGACTGTTTAACTAGGTGACCCTGTATTCATTAAGGGATATTGTGCCGGGCAAGCGGGACATTTCTTTTCCGTACCTTTCCACAAGACTACAGTGAATATGGGGAAAAGGAATCCCTGCCTTAATTCCATGGTGGACTAAAAGCCTCGATACAATTTGTTAGATAGTCAAGGAGGCATAAAACAGAAAAGAAAAATCAATTGATATATTCGAGTAGGAAAGGGTGGAGGAATAAAGGAGGAAAGTCAGAAGGCGAAATGGGTCATGCTATTTTTTCGCTACTTTAAGTTGTAAAGCCTTTTCCGATTCCTGAGCCAGTTCGTTTCATTAGCTTCGTTTTTGGAAATTCGGTTCATTCATCTTGTTGACAGAAAACGGAAATCCAGCCAGGGATTGTAGGGAGCACGCATATATTTTATTGGAGAAATAACTATTATCATCTTACTCACCCGGCACATCTTTCTTTTCAGGGAAAATCTTGCCATTGTACTGTATCTGTCGCTCCACATGGAAAATGGGTCACGTAACCGAGATTATCAAAAAAAATATAAGTATTCATGGTCGCAAGGAAGGTACAAAGATACTTTAAAAGAACTTTCCATATAAAAAAGAATATTAATTGTCGGCACAATTTTGTGTTATGAAATGAATACCCTTAGATTGCTTTTGGATGATGGTATGATGATGGCTCATCTTGCGGTCCTCCGCCTTTTGCACAGACATTAGAGCATATAGTCCTCAAGTCATCATCATCATCTCATGAGTATGTGAGAGTGAGACTCACAAGTTCTGAAGCTTCTCTCATTGCATTGCGTGCATCCTCCGTTCTCCGCAAGATTTCCTCGAGCTTCTAATTATTTTTGGTCGTGCTACCACTATACTATCACGTCGAGCACAGGGACACGTGATAAGCACATTATTTTTATGCAGGCAAATTTATTCTTCTTTTGTTCCTATCTCCAACTTCCTTCTTCTGCTGTGGCGTTTTTTTTGCAGGCGTGATTCAGCAAGATTTCTATCTGTTGGATTAATTGCTTCATGGTGGCCTGTTCTCGTGTTAACTATCACACGGTACGTTTCATGGCTTCTAGGAATGGGAACGGAAAAGATGATAATAATGATAAAATTTGTAAGAGCCCAGAGCAAACCATAATTTTTATTTCAATAGAGCAATTTAAATGCTGATTAGACCTTAAAACTCGAAATTAATTAGCATTTTTACCCATTTCAGGAGTAACTTTTTTAAAGTGTCCGTATGAGATCAGGCAATAATTTACATGGAGTGGAGCGAGTCCATTGTGGTAAAAAATAAGGATTGGTCTGCCTCGTGGAAAGTCATTTTATTTATACACTTTAATGCTAACTCTGAACTTAATAGCCAAGCTTTCTCGGAAGACTACTCAGCGAAATGCTGGAACCGCCATGGAAAAGATAAGACGCTAATTTGGTTACACGCCTGCTTAATTACCCCACATCATGCAAGTTTAAGAATGGTGCAATGAAGTGCATCAGTAATGGCTGTTTCGCTTCAAACAGAGTCAGAATATTTATGAGGGATTTGGGGGAGTCCTTTCTTCCGCTGTCCTCGCAACGAATGCGGAAGAGCTCTTGTGTTGAAAATGTTCGTAATTCCTTTAAATAATCAACCATGCCATGCCGTCGCCGTGGTCAAAGGCGTACTTCAAAATGAAAAGGGAAGAGAAGAGGACGACAACGATGACGACGAGAGGCAAGGAAAGAAACACGCGAGAATGGCTAAGCGAGTTCTCGCTCCTACTTCAAATGCTCTAGATGAAGCCGGGAATGTGCTTGAAAGTCCGAGAATTCGTATACAAGACACGCGCCACGGAGTTTTTAGTCATTTCCTAACCGATAGCTTAAACTTTTGTGCACATCTCTCTTCCAAAGCGCAGGTATTTTTTTCATTCAGGTTTCTGACGAAAGGCAGCGCCCGTTTAATATTGCCTTTTGGTGTTTCAGTCGAAGGCGTGTGTGTTCGACACGCGAGAATGGCTAAGTGAGTTCTCGCTCCTACTTCAAATGCTCTAGATGAAGCCGGGAATGTGCTTGAAAGTCCGAGAATTCGTATACAAGACACGCGCCACGTAGTTTTTAGTCATTTCCTAACCAATAGCTTAAAGTTTTGTGCACATCTCTCTTCAAAAGCGCAGGTATTTTTATTCAGGTTTCTGGCGAAAGGCAGCGCCCGTTTAATATTGCCTTTTGGTGTTTCAGTCGAAGGCGTGTGTGTTCGACAAGAGCATCATCATTTCAATTCATGTGAATACATACATATTTAGCCAGCCGTTGCAGGGGGAAGGAGAGAAAGAGAGAGAGGCAGATAGTTCACAATATGGTTCAGTTCTGGTTTGGAACCCCTTAATGCAATATGGAAGGAAAACTCACTGGCTCGTTTCCACTGACGACCATCATCATGATAATAAAGGTGATGATGTCTCTCTAAAATGATGATGGAACGATGATGACAAAGGGAGGTAACACAGGCATGAGGTGTGATATAATAATGCTCCTGTTTTCGCTATTAGCCACCGTAATCGTATAGAGGAATGTGAAGGCCATTTCGCTACTTATCTGGTGGAGCACTTAAGGGAAAATATTTAGCTGTCGTTTTTCCTTCGCCGTAAAACAAGGGGATACATTATAACACGCAAACAAAGGGAAGGTTTTTTTGCGTGTATGCCACAATGGAAGGAAGCGTAAAGAATCATAAACCATCCATTGAGACTCAAGTTAGAGGTGGATTGCGGAAAAGCAAATGGATTGCATTCCTACTATGTACTAATTTGTGCACCAACAGGCAAACCAGAGCATAAGTACAAATGAAAGTAGAGTATCACTAGTTAAGTACTAGTAGTAGTAGTTGTGAAACAACTGTAGTGTTGAAAGAAATCTGCTGCTCCATTCATGTTTCACCACATTTTCGAGCGAGGGAGCATGAGGACCTCTCGAAAAAGTGATTCATGGTATGCCTGTCCAAAGTGACGAATGATTGACCTGATCCGCTTTCACTGAAAATCCGTTAAAGGAAATATCAAGCACTCTTTTGGGAGTGCTGGCCCTTTTTGCTGCTGTTTATGGAAAGAGCTGCTGCTGCCCTTTCCACTTCAAGTGATTGCTATGGTCTTCCAGCTCACTTGTCCGGTGGTATTGCTAAATAGATTGCTCAGAGGAAAACTTTCCATTGGTATGTAAACAAGGCTGTCCACTAAAGCAAACAGATTCACTCGCAATGTCGCAATTAATCAATGAAAAATCATGTACTAACAAGTTTGGGCGAGCTGAGATTTATTTAAGAGTCGATTTGATTTAAAAGGTTTTTTGATAAATGCAAAGGTTGGAAAAAGGGAGAAAAGTAGGAGCATTTCCATTCACCCATCATTCTAATACGTGCATACGGCAAGCATGTAAAGTGGTTTTGGAATGCGTTCAATAGTTCAACTTATAAGTAGGATGTTGTAAAGAGTGATTTTTGGAGATTTACTCTTGGAGCCGCTCTACCAGAAAAACAAGGGAGTATAACAAGTCTAGCTGCATCATAACTTAAGATTTGAAAGTATCCATGGGGGAATAAATGATATGATATATATTGGTTGACTTGTCAACTCTAAAAAGGGCTGGAGGAGCCGCACGGGGCCAAGGAGGAAGCGAATGTGCATGATGAGAAAATATGGGGAGTGGGTACTCTGTGTAATCGAAATATGGAATTACATCGCCTAACAAATCAAGCACAACGATTCATTTTTACACACCATGGGATCAGCCCTTACAAAGTTTTTTTTTGAGTCTACAAGCTACTCACTCTAATTTCCATACATGCATGGAAATGGAATTTAGGATGGGGGCTATGATGGAAATCGAAAAATCACTGTAATATTTCACTTCCTCATGACATGTCACCATACCGAGCACGGGCGGCGCGGTAGCAATTGCTCACTGGCACATTTGCACATCTATACCCCAAAGTACAATAGAGACGCTTCTGTCTCAGCTCTCAAATAGATTCGCTTTTCATAAAGCTGTCAAATCTTCCATAAATTCCCCTTTTGCTCCTTGAACTGCTGGTTTTTGGTCGCGTTCTCCGTCCTCTATTATTTATTCCATGCTCAGAATTAATTTAATGTCATGATGACGATAGTAGTGGGAGTGATAATGATATGAACTTACCAATCGCGCCGTGATACTCTATATATGTTGAGGCGTGAGAAATATGAATATTATGGTGATGAGGCAAGAGGAAGAAAGTCGAGTGGGTGGGTGGGGGGTTGGTTGGCTGGCTGGCTGTTTCTTCCCTTCTTGTACTCATTGTCGTATAACAGCGGTGGTGACACTTCGTCACTTTAACTATTTCTGGAGGAAGATGTCATAATGCCTTAATACGCTGAAATATGGGATGTGGTGTGTGTGGTACTTATACTCACTTTACTTCCAGCTGCAACTCTGAGCGAGCGAGTGCCGCGTCATTTCAGGGGACCAAGTAGATACTTCGTGTGGAGAAAAATTTCGAGAGAATACTTTTTCGCAGGGAACGTTACATAAGCACGAGATTGGTATTATATTTTTTTCAGCATTTCAAACTAATACTAGGATGATTACATACTTGGAGGAGACAGAGAGAAAATGGTTGATGGTTAAAAAGGGTGCCTCCTTAAGCATTACTTCATGTTCTAGGGACCCTCCGAGACATCCGAGAATTTTGTGCGTGCTTCCTCAAGAGCCTCAGCGCGCTTTCACAAGGGAGGAAGTCTGAATGGTGTTCATGAAGCATTTTTTAATGCTCCTACGTATGTGAGTATGAGCTTGCGGTTGAGAATCTAACCATCTTTCATTCTTTCTTTCGCTCGCTCACTCGCCTTCTCCTCTTACTGATGCTCCTCACTCCCGGTCTCGGAGTCTTTGCACTTATTCCTCCTTTCATTATTCGTTTTAGTGCTGCGTCGTACTGAATGGGAAAGTGGAGAAGAAAGATGGGAGCTTCTTCTCCTTCTTCCTCATGACATGACGCTTCTTCTTGATGCGACTCAATTAGATATAAAGAAGCAAATGCAGAGCGAGAGGAAGTAAAGAGAAGTGTAAAGAAGTAAGTGGTAACGGTGGTGGTGCTAACTCATTAGCATGCGGCTTGAGTTGGCTGACAAGGGGAAACGAGAAGATGAGTAATGTCACCACTACTACATACAACGACTTGTGCCTCCACACACACACTACTCACTCACTCCCATGTATTTTTCGCCTCCCTCTCTGATGCCGCATGTATGAAGACGTTCTCAAGACAAGAGACATTTACCTCAAGCCGTGTATATTGCACGAGGAAAAAATTGCTGGTGCTGAGATATACGATCACCGAAAAATGGCTAGTAATACCTTAGTAAAATAAAAGAGGAGACTTTGATATGTCCACGAGCCTCCATTGGTGAAGCAGATAGGGTCCCTCCTTACTCGTCCGCTTTGATTGTAAGTCCCTCAATGTTCTTGGAAAAGTCCATCAGACAAAAAAAACTCAAACACTCACAAGAGAAAGGTTCATAGTCGTCGACAAAAAATTGCACAAAAAGACAAAAAGCTGGGAAGATAATTATAGGATCAAGGGGTTAAGAGACCAGCTGAATCAAAGACATCGAGACCATTGAAATAACTGAACACTTTTTGAAGCCTTCTTTGGAACCTGTTCCTGATGGCACAGAAGGCTATCATTTATGTCGTTTTCAATGATGTGACATTTATTGATACATACGGATTCTTTCAATTCTCATGGAATAGGAATCACTCCTTCAGAAATAAATATGACATTGATAAGCAGCATTGAATGCTTCACAAGACAAAAGTCAGACGGGAAATTTTTTTTATTGAGAAAAGGTTTTACATACTGGCATACTGAGAGGGATCAAGTCTATAAGCTTATTGTGCATACCTACTTATTTAACAGTCGAAGTCTTTCTTGAAAGCATGTAAGCAAACAAAAAGGGGAGAAACATGCCAACTAAATTTTTCATGAGAAGATGGATCACCACACACCTACTTCAATAACAGCCCCAGGATACAAACAACAAGACAAGTAAGAAAAGCCCATAGTATAAAATAACTTGGCCCTAGGTCACATCAGGAGTCGAGTAGTTTTGAATCTCACAGATTTGATACTTCCTACCTCTAACGCAATATATCTCTCTAGGTAAGGCATTAGAGATTACCAGAAGATTATATACTGTGAGTAAGAAATTATTTTTCCCTTGCACAAGTGCTCAAAATTCAGCTATTCAAAATCCTCAAGACCCATATTTAGTCCCGGGTCCAGNCTCAAAATTCAGCTATTCAAAATCCTCAAGACCTATGTTTAGTCCCGCGTCCAGTTCCCTTCAGTCGCAAGAAAATTAAGAACAAGGACCACATTCTTTTCTCTTTACTTCCGCTTCAATTGCACTCGTTGGAGTAAAAATTTAAGTAGAGGAAAATCCTCAGCAACCTAATTTGATCTTAAATCTCAAAAAAATTTTATATCATAGATACTTATAATATTAGATACGAAATTTTGGGACAATAAGTGGGAAGTCCTCTTGGATTTCCCATATATCGCTCAAGCCCTTCGATTATCCCCGCAACGCCATTGTTTTCCTGTCTGCGCACTTTACGTCTAATATGGGCTATTTTTATTGTTCGCTGCTCACAATCAGTAGTACAGACTTCCCCTAATACAGACTTATCCAACCAGTGAGTCCAGACCACGGAACGGATATCCACATATAAAAACCCTTGTTTCACCCACACAAGTAGATTTCTGCTACTACTATTTACTTACATGCTCCCATATCAAGATACGTACCTTTCTTTTACTTACACTCCGCTTCATTCCAAGTCTCTGTGAACTGAACCCTTTGCAGCTAAAAAAAAAGTAGGTGACTTCACAGTTTGCGTATTGTGCTAGTAGAGTTCAGTCGAATGATCATACATATCCTATCATTCTATCCGATTCCTTCAGTCTTGTATCTCTTTTTTTCTTTTTCTCCCCAATTCTTTTTCTATTTTCCTCTCTGCTTCAAGTCTCTCTCATTTCTCTCAAAACCTCATTCTGTTGCCAATTTTGGCAGGCCTCCCAAGAATTTTTCGCCTTTTCATTTTGGCCACTGTGCAAAAAAAAGACAAACGAACGAGTACCATTATCACTAGAACTTTTCTCTCTCTCCCTCTCCCCTCCGTAGGTATGCAGACACTACACACGCATTATAATCATCCAGGCAAACATTTCATCCAGAAAAAACACATACCAATCACGGTAGGAATCTAATGCACATTTTAGTAATGCTATAACTGCTACTAGAGAAAAAATGAAGAAATGTTTAAATATTAGACCATAATACTGTCCTTGTCTCTATAGACAATAATGAGCATTCAGCTATGCTGATTTCCTAAAGATGTATTTATTCATACAAAACACTACAAAGATTCTTCCCTAATAAAGTAATAGCTCGTTACTACGAGCCATGCTGAATTTACCCCAACGTTACTTGAAAAGTAATCAGTGTTCTAACTACAGTAGTGCTAGAAAACAATCACTTGCATTTTCTTCTTATGAAATTTCGTTGTAAAAGCACGTAGCGTAAATTATGATTTCAAGCTTATTATTTTTGTATTTGATTTTAGCAAGCACTTTTCTACTGCTGCAGGTGAGCATATTGAAATATCAAAAATTACTAATACTTTGTGGCACCTAGTGACCAACTCAAGCTAATGGCTGGTAAGTATCATCGAACAACAAAATGAATCTACTGCTGCAGGTGAGCATATTGAAATATCAAAAATTACTAATACTTTGTGGCACCTAGTGACCAACTCAAGCTAATGGCTGGTAAGTATCATCGAACCAACAAAATTATTTCTACCAGGGAAAAATATGAATTTATTGGACAGCAATCAGCACTCTCATTCAACTCACTCATCCTAAACCAAAGGCTATTCCTGCTCAGTCCTTCATTTTCTTGGCATCAATACACTTAACCTGTATTAATGCTCGAGAGCCAGGGTAAAATGAGATGTGGGACATTTTTTTTCTGGCCAACCAAACTCCATTTCCACCAAATTCAATAACAGCTAGAGAGCGGAAAGAAGTTCAAGAAATCATTTTGTTGTGCTGCCAGGATTTTCCTGTACTGCAGAAATAAGCCTTTGTCCTTCTTCTCCTTACTTTCTCTCTCTCTCTGATTTCATCCTTATTTCGTATTGTATTCCCCCTTCCTAAAGACACGTACTCCTACAGTATACGAGTAAATTCGAGAGGAAAATACAACAATAAAGCATGGGAAAGGAGTTAGTACGTATGAATGAATTGCATACATAAATTTGCGAGCTGTATACAAAGATGACAATGAGGAATAAGCCGAGGAATTTATTGCGCACTTTGCCTATAACTTAATTTTATCATAACTCAAGCTTAAGCACACACCACCGCCGTATTCGCTAACGCGAAGAGAAAGAGTCGCGCAGTCAGATGTCGCGAATCTAACAACACATGAATGGCATACTTTCATGACACCCATGACCCATTCAACTGTACGAAGGGCAGAAAAGAAGAGAGTGACTAACCAGACGAGGGGCAAGACCACGACCAATTTTTTTCTCTCTTTGCCGCTTTCTCTTTTCACTCTCTTGACTCAAGAATAGAAATAAAGATTTTATTGGAATCTCATTGAGATTTTTTTTTTCACTCTTTTCATTTGAGTCAGCTGAAAAGAATTTTTATGATTTTTGTATTACCAACGGAATGTGGAGGCCTCAAATATCCACGGATCGCGGTTGAAGCTTATAAAACTGCACTTTGATTTACTCGTTTCAATACGTGCTCATAAAGTGAAGGCTCTGATGTCCTTACACGATCCACTCTATTCAATAAAATGCATGATGATGAAAGTACGTTCCTTCTCTCCTAATGCGAGTCGTACGGAATTCTAGCTTCCACTTTTTATGCTCTTCCCCCGAGTAATAAATTTCCTCCGATTTTTATTGTGGAGTAAAAAAAATGTTTGTGTATACCTCCAGGTAGTTGAATATAAAAAACCCCATCCAAATTGATTCTCATCAGCGTCAATAA
>JAHZNH010000240.1:904-15164 GCA_027744355.1 Tyrannoseira gladiata
TTCTTGTTCTTACAGCGGCTCCATAGGTGATAGCGCCAGCGCTGGCGTATCCGGCGAGAGCAAGAACGATGATGAACTATAACAACAATGAGAAGAATTTTATTATTGAATGTTTCGATAAGTTTCCAGGTGGAAGATTTTTTATAAAGTTTCCTGTCGGAGGAACAACTGAACAAATCGAGTAAAAGTGTGTGTGATCCTCACCTTGTTCATTTTGGCTGCAGTGAGATGCACCACTATATTTTTCAATAAGAGAACTAGTTAATTGTTCGGAGGAAGCGAGTGAACTGTGATCTCTCCAACCCTCTCACGAGTATTTATAACTGAAAAATTTCTCAATCCCGCAAGATGCCAAACCCTCCAAATGATAAAAAAAGAAGCGACTCCTAAATCATTGATTCTAAAATGTCTTCAACATGGCATCATCATCACATCATATCAGATACGACAACAACGACGGCGACAACAATACGCGTAAAAGTAAGCTTATCCACTACTCCATAACCGACAATCACCATCACCATGCTAAATATATGATATGATATAATCATAGGAGGAGGCTAAAGGAATCATAAAAAAGAAGGAGTAACGTTTATCGTAAGTATTTAGTAACCTGGCATGGCATAAAGTCCCTACTTTTGTTTATCATGTACTCTCATGTGCAAAGTATTTCTCATCTTTCCATGGATGATCTTCCATTTCCATCCCTGTGCCAATCCGTAACGGCTTAATCAGTCATTTAAGTGCAATGGGAGCCTTACCTATAGTAGAAGTGAAAAGACATTATTATTGCACTCATTCATTCTCGTCCAAACCATTTTATTCTTCAGTCCATTTTGCATCAGATATGATAATGACATTGATGAAAGGGGAAAAGGAATCATAAAAAAGAAGGAGTAGTAGTAACGTTTATCGTAAGTATTTAGTAACCTGGCATGGCATAAAGTCCCTACTTTTGTTTATCATCATCATCATGTTCTCACATGTGCAAAGTATTTCTCATCTTTCCACGGACGATCCTCCATTTCCATCCCTGTGCCAATTCGTAACGGCTTAATCAGTCATTTAAGTGGAAAGGGAGCTTTACCTATATAGTAGAAGTGAAAAGACATTATTATTGCACTCATTCATTCTCGTCCAAACCATTTTTTCTTCTGTCCATTTTGCATCCTCTCCATTTATCACCGGCATGGAGCACCACATTCCCCGATGGATCGATCGTTGTTGGATCCAGTACTATTCACTTACTCACTAATGCTGCTTGCATGCAAATATATATAAATACATATTTCTCATGCAATAATTATGATCAAAGCGAATTTTTATTTATGTGGTTGAAGGGCGAGAACTAGATCACCACATTACATCACATAACGAGGCAAAGGGGCAAAATGGCCAGAAGAAAAGCGAATTTTTATTTATGTGGTTGAAGGGCGAGAACTAGATCACCACATTACATCACATAACGAGGCAAAGGGGCAAAATGGCATCAGCAACAGCGAAATCTTGTTCCTTTTTCTTAATTTGGATGAGTTGTAAAAAGTGAGTCAGTGTCAGCTAGGACTAGAAGGCAGGGGACCTTCCCACTTTATTTTTTTTCGTGCTTGTTATTATTACTACGAGACAATAATGATCATTGTTAAAATTAACCATGAACTTGAGATTAGGAAACAATCACACTCAATTTTTTTCCTCTAGTGACACCATCATGTTAAGAGGGAGAGGTGATAATGGGATTCGATGATATTTATAACGGTTTGTGTGCACAAGGAAAAATAATATTGTTTGCTGGGATAGCGTACCCACTGGATTCCGGCATATTCGGAAATTGTATGCAAATGAGCGTTGGACAGCTCAATAGAGGACAGATCATCAAGCCAGACAGCTTTTTTATACAAGCCTTTTAGTATTTTTCAGGGTTTCTGTTCGGTTCGGCCCTTCTCAAAATACTCATGGTTTTTGCTTTCCGAAATAGCAATAGCAATGATCATATCGATACTTATTCGAGTTCGATGTCGGTGGTTAAAGGTTATGTCCAACTTGTGATCTTGCATGGTCAACAGGTGCATGAAAAAAAGGAGTTTTAAGAAAGCTAGGCCATCATCCCAAGTGAGGAGGAAAAAAATTGATTGATGGAGTGAGTTGGATATGACCGGCCACACTAGTCCAAAAAAATATGATATCGGCAATTGTTTAATGGAGTAATGCATACGCACGACGGAAAGTTGATCCGGCGACGAGATCGTAATCAATGTGTAACAAGGCTGTTGATTCAAGATGGAGTGGGGAAGGATACTATGAATGCTGGCGAGATAGATCCAAGTTGGCCAGAAGTTGAATTTGCCAATTTTAATAAGCACGAATAGTTGTATTCATATTTTTAATCATTATGCTTGACAAATTATTGTTTTTAGCCATTGTGGCGCTCGCCAGCGCCTTATAATGATGTGAATATTATCATAATGGTTTTTTAAAGAATGACATGGTCCCTATTCCAATCCAGTCCAACACATTAGGTAAATGTCCAAGTGAGACTTCTATTGTACTATGTCCGTTTAAAAAAATGATGACATTTTTCACCCTAGTTAATTTCATCTCATTTGAGTTCCATCAGGCGCAGATGAGTTTTATCAAATCTTTAGGACTTGGGACTCATGCTGAGGTCCGCGTGCTGCCATTTTTCTAATTCTGTGAGAGCGTCTCCACTCCAATCACGATAATTAAGGATTTATTGGCATGCCCCTTATTCACATTCAGGCGAGACTTTAAATTTACCCAAGGGCCGCCGAGAGTCCAAGGGGTCAGACGTCTATAAAAATATGCATTTCATTAGTATAAGTACTACGCACGCGTACTCACTTAAGGGCTTATTGAGTAGGTATAGATAAGTACTTTGCCTCAGTGGAAGAAAATTACTTATTTATTTTCCCATTGATGAACATAATTAGGCTACATGATTATCAAGTGGCACGGTGTTGATTGTATATTTTTGTTTCCATTAATCATCCCATTACTCAGGGGATGGAGGATGATTAATAAATAATATTTAGGCTAAGAGCCACTTGATTTTTTGAACCTGACCAAAAAAATCGAAGCTGCACTGTGGACTGTAGCTGGTGAAGGTGAAAAATGGGTGTGATACCTCATCTCCAAGCCCCATGAACAGAACAGCAATCTCATTGTCAAGCATGTATTCACGCATTGAAAAAAGAGAACTTGTGGTTGGTTTTTGGTTGTCAAAGCCCCACTCTTGTTGTTATTCTTGGCTATTGACTTGCATAATAATGAGCTTCGTATCGAGTGCTCTCCTTCACTTTGCCTATTTTCGTTTGTAGGGTTATTATTGTCGCCCGTTCGAACAAAAAAAAACCATGTGATGTCAGTCAGGTCTGTAATATTTTTTGGAGGTCCTTAATTTCCACTGACTTGTAAAAGATTGTTCTTATAGCACCGGTAAAAAAGATCTTGGGAGGATGATAAGCCCGCCTTTGAAATTGAAGTGGTCGGGATGGGGACGGAAGGTCTTCATAAATTGTGTATGGACATGGAAAAATGTATCTTAGAGTAGAAAACCAGTAATTATAATTTAGCAGGTTTGATTAATGCTCGCGCTAATTAAAGGAGGAAACAATGATGGGAAGGTGAAGGCATGCATAAGTACGTTGTACGTGCAGTTTGGCAATGGGTGCGTGCGTAGGGTGAGGCATCCAACAGTAGGATTTTTTTTTCACTTTGTGATCATTAGAGAACCACTACGAGCTCTGTGGCATGTTGTCTATGTCTCGAGGCGAGGATAAGTAAGCATTTTGTTTAGTGGTGGGGAGAAGAAGGAAGAAGTTTGCGAGAATTCTTTGGGCTCATTGGCATCTCAAGGACGGATATTGGATCAGGTTTCAGGTGCTAGCTGCTGGTTGAGCTTGAATTGTCATTGGTATAAAGGGGAGAAATTATTGTGGTGGAACAATGCTCGAGTGATTAAGAAAGCAAATTGCATTGGGAAGTGGGTGTTGCTACATTCATGAGCAGAGGAATAAAGAGCTGAGCAGTGAGCAGCCAGATAGAGAATGGACAAAAGATAAAAAGCAACGCGGCTTATCAATTTCATCAAGCGACATAGTACAAAAAGTACTCATAGTGGTACTTATAAATATGCACCCATTTTAAAACCAGGATTGAAATTAAGAATCTGTCAGAAATGTCAAGATCTAGAGATAGGCTCTGGAAGAGGAAGTGAAATGATACGATTAAAATGTAAAGTGTACAATATTTGTGTTTATTGGAATGGAATTTTAAGGCCAGCTTTTCCAAAAGGAAGTACGATTTAGATCCAATCCAATGCAACCGCTGACTGAGCTTATTACTTATTGCAATGGTCATGCTTTATTTGGCCAGCTCAATCGATCAGAAATGCACCTGATGCCCCACACGCAAATAATTTATTCCTGTTAGCTCAACTGACATCTTTTTTTCCCGAATGGTGAATAGTGTGGTTTGACTTGTCAAATGCGAATGTCAAATGGCACAATATGGATCATGAACGGTAGCTCCCAAAATAAGAAGAACCTTCATCCAAGATGAATAGTTGTTGGCAAGCGAGATGAGAAATGCGGTGTGGCTTGGCTTGGCGTGGCGTTGCATGCCTTCATGATGAACTTTATGCGCTTTTGGTATTTATAATAATTCTTTTCTCCCACTCCAAATCAAAGCGAATCAATATCAGTACTAGAGACTTGACTTGGGTGGATTGCACTAACTACCTTTACACCTTTAGTGCGGAGGTTGACCATATTAATGCAGTAATAATATTAGAAATTATTAATTTGGAGCAGAAATCAAATAACTTCAAATGTGGTGGCGGGGATCGAGAATGAATGATTGGGCCACGTAATATTTATTTAAATGAGCCAATTTTAGAACAATCAAATGATTCCACGGTTTTATTTTGGAGTAGTTGAGGAATGAAGGAGCATTTTTAGTGCATATATGGCTCACCTGAGCCTGAATCCTTTTAATGCTGACGTCGCTAATTTGCTAAACTGATCAAAGTAGCATGTTACTAGTAAGTAGTTGTAGTGATCGTAACGGTAGTGGTGGCAGTTAGAAGGCAAGCGAATATTCGTAATTCTTACTTTCGGAATGACTTTGACTTTTGACCACGCCAAAGTTCTCCTTCGCACTCGAGCAAATCGTGTTACAGCTCTGACGGTAAATGTAGGGGAGATAATTTATGTGCATAATCGCCAATATATTTTTTCATTCCTTTTTGGATTCGATAGAAAGTAAAAGTCCACACACTTGAGTGAGTAATAATAATTATTATGCAAAAGAGATGGAATGCAGCGCTCTAATAATTCTACTTCCAGTAGTGGATGATTGAGGTTTGGGGCAACTTGAGATTTTCCAGGAATGGATGAAAGAAAGGCGAATATTTCAGTCCGAATTAATGAGTAAATAATAATTATAATCACGATTCTATCTTAACGTGTTTTCTTTATGAAGAGCTTTATTTATTTATTTTACTTAAAAATAAATATAATTTTGTGATTTTTTTCAAAACATTTTTCAACATTGCTCAGTGTAAATCAATAACAAATCATCATGGCCAATTCGAGGGGAGCCAATCAAGTAAAACAAAGTATAAAAAAGCAGTAGAGTGCTATAAAAATATAGCTACAAGAGAAGACTTGTCTTCGGGAATTTTGAACACAGAATTTTAAGCTTCAGGAAATAATACTTAGAGGAGGAGTGGTAAATGGAAAAAGTTTTCAACGAAACAATATCAAAACTCTACTAAATCTACTCACTTCAATAATCACAATACTAGACTTTCCAAAAATGCCTTGAAATGTATCTCGGCATTTCGATAATTGACTTCAGACATTAACTTAGACAGAGAGAAGAGGGAGGAAAACAAAGAGAGCCGATTGGGGTGGACCGATTCAGGAAGAGGGATCAATAAGCGTTACAAAAATAAATATACATTTCTATAAAAAGGCCTAAAAACTTAGGAGGGGTTCACAATTTATCCGAGGAAGGCACGGGGAGCGAAAGCAGGGGCAACTGGAGCTAAATAAGAAAAATAACGTTTCAATTATTATATGCTGGAATGCCTGATACCTGGAATGACTAAATACTTAATTGAAGGGAGTATAATTATTTACCAGCGAGTGGGGCTGGAGCGGCATATCCGGCTGGGATTGGTCCGGCCAATGGAGCTGGGGCAGCGTAAGCTTGAAAAATAAAAAGAGAATACGTTTTAATTATGGATTTGCAGAATCTTTAGTGATCAAATGAAATATATTTCTCCAAAGTAATCTTTACCTGCTGGGAGGGCAGGAGCAGCCAATGGAGCAGGGGCGGCGTAAGCTTTAAATAGATTATAAATATTTAGAATTTGCATAAAATTTGTAAACCATCGATCGATTAAAACATCTCCAGATCTTTACCTGGGACTGGAGCAGCAACGGCTGGCAAAGCTGGGGCGACAGCTAAATAATAATTAATAATTAAGATTAGACAAATGAAACTTGACACTTTCATGTGTTGATTAGGTGAACGTGTTGGCAGTTATCAAAGGAAAATACTGACCCTTAGCGACTGGAACAGCGGCGGGAACGGCAGCTTTAAGGTGGAAGAAAAGAGTTTCATGATTAATTAATGAACCCTTTTTGATAGAACATAGTTAATTATATAATTACCCTTCACGACAGCTGGGGCAGTGCGGTCAACAACGGCGTTGAATCCGTTGACGGGGTCAGCAGTGTAAGTAACGGTACGGACGGCACCATCGGGCTCAACAAGGGAGTATTGTCCGGTAACGACTCCTCCGTCACGGGTCTCGTGGGCAAACTTTTGGTCTCCGGTGATGGCATCAGCAACAGAGTATCCGTAGTTGTATTGTGGGTGGGGGTCCTGGTTAGAAATAAAATTAAGAAATTAGATATCATAAAGATAGAAAAGAGATTTCTTTAAAAGAAGTTCATTTTCGAAACTTACGAAGGGCTCAGCACGAACAGCAGCGACTGCGGGAGCTACTGCCTTCGCAATTGGAGCTAAAACCGGAAATAGAATAAGAGTAGTAAGTATTTCCATTCTAAAAGTCTAACAATCTTCAAATCAATTCCTGCAAAATAGAAATCATAAACGCAGAACACTGATTTATTTGAAAGAAGTTGATTTTCGAAACCTACGAAGGGCTCAGCACGAACAGCAGCGACTGCGGGAGCTACTGCCTTCGCAATTGGAGCTAGAACCGGAAATAGATAAAGAGTAGTAAGTATTTAATTCCATTTTAAAAGTCTTTAAAAATCTCCATCAACCTCAAATCAATTCCCGTGACTATTGTACTCACCAGCGTATCCGATTGGGGCGGGTCCAGCCAAAACTGGAGCTCCAGGAGCGGCTGATGCCACAGCAGCCAAAGCAAGGACGATGAAGAACTGTGTAACATGAGCAACCAATCAATAAAAAATTCAATTTCCTATTTTCGAATTTTCTATCTTTTGAATAGAGTGGAAACTTTTCACAATTTCAATTTACCTTGGCCATTTTTGGACTTTTTTTGTGGAGTTGTGGAGGAAAACAATAGTTTTCTTGGTGAGTTACTGAAGATTGGAACAGATGAACTGATTGATCCTTCAAAGATAGGGGTCCGCTTTATATACTGAAAATTTTTTCAAGCGACCGGAAATAGAATAAGAGTAGTAAGTATTTCCATTCTAAAAGTCTAACAATCTTCAAATCAATTCCTGCGACTATTGTACTCACCAGCGTATCCGATTGGGGCGGGTCCAGCCAAAACTGGAGCTCCAGGAGCGGCTGATGCCACAGCAGCCAAAGCAAGGACGATGAAGAAAGGAGGAAAACAATAGTTTTCTTGGTGAGTTACTGAAGATTGGAACAGATGAACTGATTGATCCTTCAAAGATAGGGGTCCGCTTTATATACTGAAAATTTTTTCAAGCGTGGTGTGGTGGCACTCACACTCACTGCAATAAAAAAATATTCTCCATCATCCCACCCCAAAAACAAATACTTGCATGCAAAAATAGTATAATACCTCCTTCTTGATTCCTCCATCCTCCCTTTCTAGTAGCTCCGGCTCGGCTCGGCTTTTGCATTATTTTTCTGATGAATAATACAATCAGCCATAGCAGTAGAGTATAGATCCCCTTCCATAATTTTCTGGCCTTTCCATTCCATTTTACCACTCACTAATATTTTTTTTATTGTAATATATTGGAATTGCATCACGAAGAAAAAATAGTATTCCTTTTTTGAACTAATAATTCTCAATTCCTCCATCCATCCACTGGGCTAAATATTTTCAACCCATTTTTTTCGCATTCCATCCATCCCAGTCCCATCATTTACCCATTTTTACAGCCACGTCCGCTTCATTCATGATCCAAGAGCTCCTGCCTACCTAAATACTTGTATCGTTATGATATGATTATGATTTTTTTATATCGGCAAGAAAAAAAATTGTAAAAGGATACAAATACGGATCGCAATTTCAGATATTGTTTGAGACTATTGAGGTAATAAGCACTTACTACATATCTATAAAAATTATTAAAACAGACCAGATCATTTAGAAGGGAGCCCAGAAATGAAAATACTTCATATAGAGCCTATATCTATGCAGGTGGGGTCCACTTCTGGTCTCATAAAAAATTGTCAATCCAATCCATTCATCCAACTTTTTATTGGATTCGTGAAAACAGCGAACTTCAAGGGATACATTTTTTTGACAGACCTTGCTTTCGTCTGACAGGTGAAGTGATCGAGCGAGAGTCGGCGTCGGCTCGCTTGTCGCTTGCTTGATTGTAATGGGGCTCGTGCATTGCATCAGCTGAGCTTGAGCTCACCGTGAACTTGACGAGGAAGACTCATTAGTTAAAAAAATGTTTGGAAGGTGCCAAGTGCCTGAAAATACAGAGATATTTTTTCAATAAAAAATTAGTTCTCAATTTACCACAAGTAACAAGAGCAGAAATTAGCAGTGCGATATGAATGAATGAATATAGGGCAAGAGAGATCCTATTTTACCTCCTTATGGCCTTAACCATTTTTTTCTGGACTTGGACTCACAAATTTACAGCCGCGTTCAAGCTTAAGCATGATCAGTGCTCACTTTTTTTGTGTGGTTTGGCTACGCACGACGTGCACTTGAAACTTGACGTTAATTGTGGGCACGGATAAAAAATGAGTCCTTTAGGAAAATCGCGCGTGCGTGTTTATGTGTAGGTAGGTATATCGATGGAAGGCAACTGAAAAGAATTTGGTAAGTTAGTCAGATTGTAAATATAAGTCTGCACTGGATAAAATAGTAATGAGGAAAAGAAGGAGATCCGCCCAAAAATACTGATTCGTTAGAGGGGATAAATTGGAGGAAAAATTAAGGAATCCGCTCATTTGCGTGGCTCACAGGCGAGGTGAAGATTGTAAGTATAAGTCTGCACTGGATAAAATAGTAATGAGGAAAAGAAGGAGATCCGCCCAAAAATACTGATTCGTTAGAGGGGATAAATTGGAGGAAAAATTAAGGAATCCGCTCATTTGCGCGGCTCACAGGCGAAGTGGAGAGAGAGAGAAAAACTGATCTTTAGGACTATTTAGTTCTCTTTTTAGGAACATTTGATCCAATTTCAATCGCTGATTGACAAAAACTAAGTATATAGTAGAGCCTGAAGTATTGTTTCTTGATGGAGTAGATTTTTTTTCTGCAGTTTTCCAAGCACAGCTTAGACGACGCGAAAATAGTAACTGGATCCATGTTCAAGGGGGAATGTGATATCGATGGCTTTGAGGGGGGAACTGTAACTGCACTTTTACGTTCACAATTTCGTAACTGCTATTGTAACATTTCAAAGGATTTAAGCACAAACACCAACTTGAGTAGAAAGTAAGTAGGACCTCAAATGCACTGGAAACGTCGATGCAAAAGCCCACGAAGCAGACCTAACTCATCATGAAGAGAATTTTTTTGCCGGAACGCTGGTATTTTTTTCGTCTCCAGAGTTACCTACGTTTCTCCATGGACACTTCTGAACAACTTACTTCCTCCAGTTTTTGATGTAGAAAGTGACAGTGAGATCTTGGATTCATTCCAGACTTACATTGCAGATGGATAATACTTACATTTGGATGGTGAATACGACTTAATACTTATTTTGCCATCTTCAAATAATATTTTTCATGATGCCCCAATGTACTTATGTTCTGAACGATGCCTGTATATGTAAACCCAGTATGGAGATATGAAAGTAGGAAAATTGCTTGGACTCTAGTTAAGTAGGTTTCTTTAAAAAACGTGTAGTTTTTGTTTTAATTCACCGGTAAAAGATTTGAGATTTTGTGCGAATAACAAAAAAAAGTTCAGTCATTATAGAAAAGATAAATATTTGACAAAAAAATTACAAAAATAGAAAAAAACGAAAGACAGTATAAAAAAATAAGAGCACCACTACTATATCGTATATAAAAAATCACAAGACAGAATCACTAACTTTTGTAATATTTTAAATACTATTAACAAGTACTAATTTGGTCAACAAGAAGGGGAAAGTATAATTTGCAGAGTGAGATAAACTACACTACTATCTAGTGGTAATTTAAATTAAAGGGTTGATTTGTTTAACCGAGGTAAGCTGGGGCAGCATGAGCATAAGCGGTCTCGTGGGCAGACTTGGAGTCTCCGGTCAAACCGTCAGAGACGGAGTATCCGTAGTTGTATTGTGGATGGGGATCGTATGGCTCGGCTAATTTTTTTGGAAAAAGTAATAATAAATTATCAGGTAAGTAACTTGCTCCCAAGGAAACAAAAACTCATAAAGTACTTTCCAATTTGAAGATTCAAACTTACGAGCAACAGCGGCAACTGCCTTAGCGATTGGCTGGGCATAGGCAACCTGGAGTTTCAAAAAATGGAATTAGTAAGTACGGGGTGACTGATATTTTGAAATCTAGTCAAATAAAATGGATAAAAATGATGGAAAACGTACTGGAGCATGAGCATAAGCAGCTCTGGCATAAGCGGGAGCCACGGCGTATTGGGGCCTGGCGTGGGCAACGGCGGCCAAACAGAGGAGGGCAAGATACTGGAAGAAGAGAAAAAATCACGTTTTTATAACCTATAATTAATAACTTCACTTCTTAGCTCCCTCCGAAAGACTTATCAGTTCCAACTCACCTTGTTCATGTTGACGGGTGGTTTGTGGGATTTTCAAGAAATCTGATATTTGATTTTGGGATTGGAGTTGATTACTCTTTTTTGATTCACTCGGCTTAGACTGGAAGACCGCTGAACACTGACTGTCCTTTCCAATTTTCCGTTGGGTATTTATACAAAAATCATTCCTGTTTCTGACAATGGACAGAGCCACACCACCACCAACGCCAACGCCACGATGATCGAGTCGGTCCCCTCCTCCAAATCTGTAGCAGTTGATTATCATTACCATCATCATCCTCATCATCTACTTAATAATAATAAGAAGTTCCTAACTACGTTAGTTTAAATGGAATGCGCTGTACAGTCCACCTCCTCCTACAGGGCAATATGAATCATCATCATCTACTTAATAATAATAAGAAGTTCCTAACTACGTTAGTTTAAATGGAATGCGCTGTACAGTCCACCTCCTCCTACAGGGCAATATGGCACCTTCAATCTCAATATCTCTTGATCCTTTTTCAAAAAGAGGAATATACAACGACAACAACTACTTACTACTACTAAATGGCTAATTATAGTTCAGATGATGCTCGCTCGTTCCCCTTCTTATTTCAGAAGAGGGGAACAGAATAAAAAAATTATTACATTCATCCGAGGCATAACGCTGCTAGGACCTCTCCTGAAAAATTTATTGCTCTCCTATTCCCGTGCGCTTTATCGATGATGGAGAAATATAAGAAATAAAATAGATCCACAAATTATAATATTATACTACTTTTTAAAAGCCTCGCACAATAACATGATCACCCATCGGCTTCGCCACACTAAACTTACCACCTTCAAGACAAGATTATGACAAGACCAAACAACAAAAAAAGAGGAGAAGAATGAAAACCACTCACTTTGCTTATGACTTCCCCTTCATATTATTTTCTTCTTTTGCGCACGCATCTAGCCAATCCAATCCACAAAAAAAATTACAATATCGTGTAGTAGATCATGTTAAGCATCATCAATAGGCTTAGGTTTTTACAAGAAAAGAGATTATGCAACATGGAGAAGGAATTCAATTTCAGTCAGTCAGAGTCAGAGAGTGACAATGGGAAAGGCACTAGGAGGAAAAAATAGAAATAGATAGAGTCCCCCTTTTGAAAAGAATATTTTTTTTTCTTTGAGGGGAGGAAAAAAACTAGAGCAAGAGTTATGCACTCAACATCATTATTTTTAAAAGAAATTAATTATCAGCCCAGTCACAATAAAATATATCGGCTAAAGGCCATCATCATCATTATCTGGGGGCTCTTAGATAAGTATATTGTACTTATACCTTTTTTCTCTTTCGACGATGAGTGCATCTCTTGTAATAATGCATGTCTAACAAACACAATAATTTGCCAATGAACTTGAGCGGTGCATTGCATTATTGCTTCATTTAACTATAGCTTCATGCCTTACAATACCACTGCCCTGTTCTTTTCATTCATTCATTCACTATTCACTCATTCATCTCCTCCTGTCCGGACAGAAGTGACGTGACATGCGAAGGGAAAAAATAGCCACGCCAAAATAAACGGCCAATGATCTAGTGAGTAATAAGGGGCACGCTAATAATGCATACCACTCTAGTATGTACTTTGTAAAGCGGCTAAAAATGCCAATTTCAGCCCTTAGCCGCGTTAATGACATTTCAACCGAATAAACAATCAGAGTCAGAGTGAGTGATCCAAATTCGCAATGCCACATTTTTTTCTTATGAAGTTGTCTCCCCACAAAAAAAAGTGATTACCCACCTATTATATTATCTGACGGGGTGGATAATGGATAGTATTGTCTGGGGAGGAGGGCGCATTGAAGTAAGTATCTATGCATATGCATTGTTACATTTTATTAATTATTCAATGCAATTGTTTGCATTTTCTTTATTTATTGTTTGATTAGCAGCAGTCACTACTTAAATAGCACGAGATCGAGATCGAGGGAGAAAATTGAGAGATGTGTCGAGGGCGCAAAGAGGACCAGGAGGCAGGTAGTCCAAAAAATGGGTGATGAAGACAGGCAGGATAAGGTAAGAAGGATGTAAGGCTGGTGCGTTGTCATAACGTTTTTTAGTGCGTGCTACGCCTCTTGAAGTGAACAGCTAAGTACAAAAACAGAAGTCAAGTGGGGTCCCACTTTAGTCGCGAGCGAGCGGTCAACCAACCTACCGACGGACGACCCATGTTTATCTCTGGGGAAGGTGACAGGTGCCATTCATTTGCATATTTAAGTCATAAACTAAGCCAGACGATATGGACATCTTGTAATATGCACTACCACTAAATGCTGTCATAAAGCGTTACTACTAAAAGCTCTAAAAAAGTGGTCGTCCTGTCTTGTCTGCTGTAGTACTTTTAGATAATTTTTTGGGTGTGAATCTTTAGGAATTCTTTTGGGACCATTGCCCACAGATCGGTATCTATCTGGATGGAATGGAATCATATCGGCAAGCACGCTTCAAGCGAGTAAGTACTGGTAGTAGTAGCAGAGGCGTTGTAAATAAATATCACTAGCAAATCAAGGGAATTAGATGAGCAATATAATATGGAGCGGTTTCGCAGATAAGTATAAAACAGGTCAGTCTACTCTCATCTGGCTGGTAACTCCCAAATTTTCCTTAAAGGAAGGCCAGAGTAAAAGGAGTAGAGCATGACGCTTTAAAATGTACGTTATAAAGAGTCCAATCTCTCTCAGGATCATTTGTCATGTTAAAAAAAAGAAGAGAGCATAGTTAAAATGGAGCAGCAGAAAAAGCAGGGTTTTCATCTTAAATATGAACATGATGATGATATGCATTCATGATGGTTATCGTGTATAAAGTGAATATAAAGGGTTTGGAGGAGCCTGAGGCCGGACCAGACCGTGCATGTCAAGACAGGAGGAGGAATGATGTGGACGGAGCTGAAAGCGATTTAAACTGGGATATATATCGTTTCAGGTAAATAAGTACGCGAGTTTTTTCAGAGGAAAGAATAAAATTTTAAACTGGCTGGGACTGGTCGATCCTACATGGATACTTTTATTGGCAATAAAATGTGTCAGGAG
>JAHZNH010000241.1:0-18490 GCA_027744355.1 Tyrannoseira gladiata
TCCTCACAAAGCACCAATTTTTTTACATCACGGTGAAATGGAAAGTATGCATGCGTTGATGATCATGATCATGAATGACGATGGTTCTTTTCCACGATGGCGTTCGTTATGCGGGAAAATGTCAACGAAGTTTGATACTGCTGGTCTCACCGCGCTCAACGACTATTTTTTTGCTGATTTTTTCCCACTTCCCCGAATAAGTGCGTTTCTCACTCCTTCTTCGTGGAAAAAAACAGCCAAGAGCGGGGGGATTGACTATACATTATTGTTATTATTATACCCATGCCCATTTCCTTTTCTGGGTTCAGCTGGTGCGATGGTGATGTATGGACCTTGTACTTTGGTTGCCTCTTCTTAAAAGTGATATTTTTCCACCCACTTTGATAACGACCCTACTCCCATATAAAGCCCTCAGTATATATATATTTATACCTCCACGCAGTTCCCAGGTAGGAGGGAGGTTAAAATATGTAAACGGTTTTAATATCATTTCCTCCTTTATGCAATACTACCATACATTACCATGAAACTATATGAGTATGACTTTGACTTTTCCTCAGAAAAAAAACGCTTCTTCTTCAAGTAACGAAGAAAAGGTGTTTACATTTCCTAAAATGGATGGAAGTGTGAACCCAAGGAAGTACTTCGTACGCAGGCAGGTAAAGACTCCCTTTTCCCTTTTTTTGAAAAAAAAAACTTTGTTTGAACTGAACTTCCTCGTCTCATGTAGAAGTCTGAAATGCGCTGAAGTATTTATAATTTTCCTCCTTGTTTCGATCCTCACCTCCGAGAGGGCTTACATACTTACATCAAGGAGCCAAGTCCATACGCATGGGTTCATGGTTTGCATTCCTAATCCAGATTCGTTCTGGTCGGAACAGGTGAAACTCGAAATAATCATTTTTCCTGCACATATTTCCCATTCGTTTGTTCGTTCCATTAGATCGGGGAGGAAAATCAGCATAAATATTCTGAATGCGATAGTTTTTCCCTCCCGCAAATATACATATTACGTAGGCACGCACGTACCACCATGAGCCCCCTTCTTCCTTTCTCATTTCCTTCGGCAAATACTCTTTTTTGTTTGAGTCAAGTGAGTTGAGTTGAGTGTGACTTCAAAAATCGATTAGCCTTTTTACGGAATATCCCTCTTTCTCGCCTTTCGATGATCATTCTCCACACCCACCCCCACCTTTGAATTGGTGAAGCGTCGAGTCGAGTCCAAGTGGAATAATGCTCCTTTTTTCACAAGGAGGATTTACTTTAGCTCGATCCAAAAACAAAAAAAAATATGGATGTGTGGAAGTTGAGGGAAGTAGGAGAGAATTATTTTCACGGAATGCTTCATAAATTTAGAACGCAGGCACACTATCCATCCACAGAGCCTCCGACTCGATCGACTCCCATGCGGGAGTAGGTCAGTCCAACCAGGCTAAGTCTAAGCTCAATATTTCCTCACTAACGAAAACTGAATTACCCGAGAATTTAGTATAATTTCGCAAAGTGCAGAAAGTGTGGTAGCACGTACATAAACTATCGTATGGACATGGATGGGATGCGATGACGGGGAAAAGTTCATTTGCATTCCGGCGGGCTCCTCCAATTTCTTTTCTCTTGTGATTCGTTTATAATAGTATTCTGATGATGAGGTGGTGGTATGCTAGTACTAGCATGGTGGTGGGAGCTCTAGTGGCTCCATGCAGATCTAGCCTTCGAAGGGAAAGAACTCCTAGATAGTATTACTCGTTCTCCTATTCACTTCAAGTTATTCTTAAGCGCTGCTGAAATGTCTGCTTTATGGGGGCTTCGGAAGCTATACCTTTACCTACATTTTAATAGCGACCAAAAATATGCTCCTGGAAGTAGAAGAAGAGGAATATTGTCCTACTTATAGCCTCTTAAGGAACTAGTTCTTGCTCGTATAAATACCCCGCCAACCTTCATTCTATTTTCCTCTGGTCCGATCAACCAACATCATGAGGGCAGTGCAGTAGTATGCATTACTAGTAGTTTTAGAAGCGCCACCCGCAAGTGTTCCTAGTAGTTTGCCACTCTTTATTCCCATCCACCCTTTCTTTTGTGCGGAGGGAAAAACTGTGACAGGCATATCCATTTTTAGTGTTATTTCTCCGGAGGAGGACGCAAGAAAGTAGTAGCCAGTGTGTGTAGCCCCCTCCGCCATACTCTTAGCCTCTTACGAAGGTTGAACGGAGGAGTGAACACTTAAGAATTCTTATCGTAATCGGAAAACGTGGGAGTGAAATCTTACTAGAGCGGGAGCATGCATGCAGCAAATCTCAAGTACTTTTTTTTCTTCCGCCAAGCCGCCACCATACAAGTACGGGAGTAATAGTAGTAGAAGTAGTTATGTTGCAAAAAAACGATCATACATTAGTGTATGCCTAACAAACATGCCCACTACGGAAATGGGAATGAGCTCTAACTATTATTATTATTTTCCTTATTTCACTCTTTTTTCTTTCGTACTTTCACCGTCCAGACCAGACCAGCCCAGACTAGACTTAGACCACCCCCTCCTCATGCAAAAGAGAAGGACAGGAAGCATCTGTGCACGCCAACAAGCATTAGTAGTTTGTTCTCAAGGAGGTGAACTCAACTTTTCAATGGAGTTTTCCCCAACTAGGGATAAGGAAGGAAAACTTTAATTTAGTACTACAACTCGCAACTCTCCAAGAGGAGAGAATCACAACGGAAGCCTTTAGTGTTATCATTCCATCCCCATCATTTTTTTCCTGCTCCGCTTCCTCCTAAAGCACAGCACACGGCATGGAATGGATGGCATGCATCCTGACGGAGATTTTCGCCAAAGTGTTTGTGAAAAAAACTTTCTTGTAAAAGTGATCATATGATTACCCTTTACTTTTCCAGGGAGAAAAAAAAGTTTGCCTTGGCTTGCGCGAGTGATCTGAGCATCGTTCTTCTGGACAATAATAAATGTTCTAGGGGAAATCAAGAGACATCTCATTCACACCCAAGAAGGGGAATGCTTATAAATGGGACGCGCCACACCGAAGATATACTTTGGCTTGGCCCAGGAATACAATCACGATGTTTGTTTTACGTCTCAAAATTCTTTTTATTGGATCATCATTATCATCGGGGTGGCTGTGAAGAAGTAGGAAGTATTCATTATTCTGAGCTCTATAGCCACTCAACACTTCCATATTATTATTAAAATCCTCGAGGGGTGCCAAGCCAAACAGGATGATGAAACATTTATTCAGATTGAGACTTTGAGCGAGACTTTTAGTTTTACCTCATTAATACCCAAGGAAAACTTTCCTCTTGGAGTGGATTCTCTCCCCATCTGGGTTTCTGTGGTGGTGATTAGGTATTTATAGGGAGTGTGGTATTTCTACTACTACTCGGAGCTAAAGTTTTTTTTAGAACTTATCATTATCTAAATTTCCACTACAAGAAATTTATGGATAATGAAGGAATCCAATCCAATCCCCAAACAAGAAAGTATTTTTGGCATGTGCCGTCGTGCACTCGGGGAGTGCACCAAGCCCAAGACCACAACAAAACTATACAACTTTGTTTTCCTTTAAATGTTACACTCCACAGCTAAACACTTCAATTCCACTTTTTTCAGGGTTGACTACCCGAAAACAAAAGGAAATGAAGAAATGTATCTTTTCCCTCTCTCTTGCTTCTTTATTCATTGCATAATCAAAATGTCCCCTCTCCCATCTTCCTAGTCCAGGCCAAGCCTACCTCTCCTATTTAGCGAGCCCTCATTAAAATCTTGGAAACAACCGAGAAACCTCTCCCTTTCTTATTCTTAGCACAAGGACATAAAATCCTTCTCATGAAAAATGAAAGGACAAAGCAATTCTTCAACAGCTCATTTCTCATCATTATTACCATCATAAAAAAAGATCTTATCGATTATTATTGCTGTTGCACCACCACTAATATCCTAGCCCAAGTACCTACGCGAGCCTGCATCAAAACTTGGATGCAAAATAATACCTCTCCCGCTCCGATCTCTTCTCCGTGTCCAATAAAAGAGGCTTTTGATATTAATGCAGAATAATATTCCCTCACTTATTGCATTATGATCAAGACCTCAAGATTAGATTAGATACACTTGCTCCTTAGTACTTTGTCTGAAACCACATGAATGCATCTCTGCATCCTAGCTCTGATGAGTATCAAAGTACTAGACTCCTACTCCGGTATTATTCTTACACCTTCCCCATTCTCTTCAAAATTTTCCCTTTTATCCTCGCGTGAAACGCATTAAAGAGCTGTGAAGAATGGATCATGCTTTTTTTCTGATGATGAGGGAACGAGGAAGAAGACAACAAAACTAATAACAATCATAACAACATCATCATCACAAACACCACCACCATTTTCAAGAGTTCATCTTCTTCACAGGAATACTACATTCTTCCCGGTCCTTTACTTATGCACATGAGGAGAGTGAGAGGAAACTATGCAGGCAGCAGCGTGTTCCTCAGCCTGATGAAAATTGTTCCATTTTATTTAATGAATCACACCATTAGAATCAAGGAAGCATGTAACGCTCCAACCAAACCCACCACAACAATAGAATTCGTGAATGTAGGAAAAGAGAGAATGAGATGGGATGTGATGAGATGAGGATTATTGCCTTACATGCTTCTTACGATACACGAAACTCTAGATTTTTTTCAGAAAATTTTTCTTACTTTTCTTGTAAATCTCGAGAGTGTGGTTTAATAGTTTGGTGTGGTAGTGGTGTGGCGTTGTTCCCTGCATGTAAATGAGCGAGGATGCAACTCTTAAAACGATGTATTACAACACCTTTCCTCTCTATCTCCCCTCCTAATCAATTGTCTTGTCTGCCTGTGTCTTCCTGTGTATTTAACGATTTTTGTCGATTCAAACTAACTCAATGCAGTGCAGTTCACTTCAGCCTTCGCTATGGTCGTGGACTTGACACTTGAAGAGCATCACTTCGGATTTACTTAAGATACACCGCCCATTTTTCTCTCAGGATGATGATGATGATGATATTGATGATCTGCATTCGTCTTCATCATCATCACCTTCCTCACTCCTTTCCACCAAAAAAGTATTACACTCTTAGCTTTCTTAGTTTCTTGGGCAGCTTATGAGAATTACAGTGATGATGTAAGCTTCGTAAGGTAGGAAGGAAAGGGTTATAAGACCTTTTTTACTTCATTTCTTACCTCATTACCTCATCTAATTCCATCGCATACTTTATTATTAGCTTTTGACAGTGAGAATGGCCGTTATCTAAGCCATACACTTCATTCCTTGTCGTTTATAATGATCATTCTTGAAGGAAAGAGAAGAGGAACTCATATCATATCATACATATCATAACTACGAAGGTTAGAGCGAGGAATGGTATGTGATTATAATAAAAAATATTACCCAACTCGCCACTCCACTCACTCACTCTCCATCTACTCCATTCTCTTTTCGAAGGAGAGGGTGTCGAGCGAGAGAAAAACAAAGAGTAATAATAATACATTCAAAAGGGAATGACGACGATGATGATGATTAAATGAAGCAGGAGGGAACGAACGAACCAAGTGATGATTAGAAGAAGACTCTCTTGTAAAATACCAATCAATGTTTAAAAACTTTTTTTTAATGGCTTGCCCTTACCTCCCCCAAAAAATGAGAATGAATGCATTCAATAAGTATCCTTTTCAGATGCTTAGTTCCCCTTTTTCTTATCTCCGACATGAACTTTTTTCACTTTGATGAGTGGGGACGTGAGAGAGAGACAATTAGAAGTCCGGGAAGACTAATAATAACAAGGTTTAATGTTTTTCGATTTTGATATTTATCAAGATGCCATCATGCAACGTTGAAACAGCCATAAGACCGTACGTTTTAACTCATCGCTGGAGAAAAAAAACGTGGTTCTCATGCCAAGCATGGTTCATCGCCTGGATTAGAACAATAATAATCCTAAAAAATTGTACTTGTTTTCATGGATCCGGGATCGATATTTGAATTATTGAAGAAACGTCTTGTCTGGATTGGGTTGGATTTGGATACATATTTCACAGCACGATGGGGAATTAACTGCATCATTTAATCGATTGACCCCCTCTCCCTCACCAAACATGTTCTCCTGTAATGTTCAGGTCACTATTTTCCCTGGAAAATTAGACCTTTCAAGAAAAAAGGCTGGGAATGCTTGCCTGCTTACCTGCCCTGATTACAGGTCAAATAAGCCAACCATTTTACTTAATTCGCAGTTGTCAATCCCCCTTCAATAAAAATTACATGAGTAAGCTCTCTACCTGAAGAGAAAGGGAAACTGCTGGGAAAACTCAAGAAAAATCTCCGAGTTTTCCTTAACTTATCAATTTTACACTTTCAAATCTTCACGCAGGAATTTCTAAAACAAGGAGCTGGAAATCGCCAGATTAAAGGCAGCAATTAAAGTAGCATTTTCCATGGACTGGAATACTTATTGCATAAGAATGATGCAAGATCTCTCGTAAAAACCGTGAGATTTATTGGGCTACATTGTTAAATACTTTAAAACAGCCATAAAAATTCTGAACTGGTTAGCTACTGCATGCATGCATACATGTCATGTCATCCATTTCGGAGAGAAATAAGAGCGATTAAAAACCAGATTTAGTAGTGCGGCAGCACCCACTACTCCACGCATCGCATTGCATTTTGCAGGATGCACCACTCCAACTCCACTACAGGTAGCTTATCACCCATTAATTTTTTTCCTGCTCTTTTACCCCAGAAATTTCGTGACATTGTGCCCTGGCATGGCTTTCGCCTCTTTGCTTCGCGTGTAAAGTTACTAATTCCAATCCTCCTTTTTGTCAGAGGCACAGGAGGAGTTCGTTCTTTTCAAAAGGGATTTTCATTTTCACCTGTTTAGCCTTATCTAAAAAACCGGAAAGATAAAAGCGCAAAGGACAAGACACTTTGTTAGTGGGCTCCTGTGTAACTCACTCTTAATAATAAGGGGACGCACATGTGCATTAAATGCGGGGATGTGTATAGCAGTAGCGCAAATCATCATCAGCTTCCTTGTCTTCATCAGACTAACAACTTCACATCAGTAAGTACAAAGCTTTTTACTCTCCTGCTCTTTGTGTCTCCAGTTGAGATAAAGGAGCAAGTAAAAAACTAACAAGAAGCTAAGATGCCTTTTTTTCCTTCATTATTGCGACTATTATTGCGACTTTTTTCTCTAGCTGAGGAGATCAGGAGGAAGAGCTAGCATTATTACTTACGTAATAATCAGTGAATATAAGACAGTGTCTCCTATTTACCTACGTAATATGCGTAGGCTTCGGGTAAGTGAGTACGAGCTCAAGCTAAATGAGACAAAAAAGAGAAGAAGATAGTGCGAACGAGCAGTCACTTGCAGTAGCAAGTCCTCGAGAAAAAAAACACACACTTTATCTCGAATTATATGTAAATGTCACTTCTGCTCTTTCCTTATCCGAAAAATGTATGTAGCGAATAACTACTACTGTCCTGTTGTTTGGCTCATTCAGTCACTCAGGCAGGCAGTCGCTCACTCCTTCATTCATTCTCATTGTCTTACGCTCTCCTCTCCCGAATAATTTTTCGTCTCTCGTCATTTATTCCTTAAAAAACTATTTTTTCGGGAAGACGCCAAGTGTGTAGAAGGAAGCACCACTACTACTTCTACTCACTCACTCATTATTCAGCCACTGCAGTGGGGTACACGATGATGATGAGGATGGTTTTGTACCAGTTTCAGCTGTCAGAATGAAAATTATGCAAGCAAACTGATATAAAAAGCCGCTCCCATTAAAACATTTTTCCACACTTAAAAAATGCTCCGAACGAATTATATTGTTGCGGAGAGGCATTCATGAAGATAACAGTGTCTGCTTGGTTTATGCGTATATCTAGGCATTTTTCCAGCATCACAAAATTCATTCCTACGCCAATGCTTTCACACACTTACGGGGACGCGGGGAAGACGTCGGATGCCAAAACGTCAAGTGTGCTTAGGTGAAAAATCCTAAATATTTCAAACCTCATTATCTCTCTCCCAATTCTCCTTTCAGTTGCCAAACACTAATAGAAAGAGATTGCGATGGGCTGGGAGGAAATGGGGCTGTAAGACAAGACAGGGAAAAACATTTAGGCAGAGTCAAAGTCGATGAAGATTTTTTTTCAGTTTTCCATACCGACTCTGCCTCTGAATCAAAAATTGGTCCACGAGGAAAGCCCATCAAAAGTTAACTCTGGGGAGAGGAGTCGAGCAACCGACGGCTGTCATTCCGGCCCCCGTGCAATGGATGCACGTCCTCGCCATTTCTCCTTCTAACTCCAACCAGTTTTCATCTCCATGTGCACATTTCAATGCCATGCTGAGCCGAGGTTTTGCTTTAGTTCGGTTCAGTGCCAGTGAGATGTGAATGCGACGACAGTCATGAAATGAGATGTGACGATGTCGACTGACGACGATCTGATCGCCCCAGCCCCAACTCGAAAAAAAATTTTTGCGCGTGCACTCGTTGCGTTGCAGCACTAAAAAAATTTCGATGCGATGCGTGATCATTACGGAAGCATGGTGCATTCCCATCATCAATTTTATTTCCCCAACCCAACTCCAACTAACGAGCCCCACATACCTTTCAAATCCCTCAAAATTTCACGTGTTCTTCCAAATCTGGAGAATATTTTCCCGGAGTGAAATATGCTCGCAATTTTCCCCATTGAAGAAGGCACTTTATTACTTTGTCATTCCATCTTCCCAGAAACAAAAACTATTTTTACTACCGCCACGACTACGACCACTACTGCTTTTTACTACTTTTTGTGTACCTATGTACAACTATGTTTGAGTACACATGTCTTGAAAATTCCTTTTCAGAAGTAAGTAAGTAGGAGAAGTAGTCGTCGTTTGCCCCTACATATTGCTCTTCTTCCTTTTCATCTCCTTGTTACGCTAAAATAAAGATTGCAACAACTTTTAATGCTTGCATAACACTGGATATTAGCGTCAAAACATCATCAACACTCCAAACTCGCTTTTTTATATTCATTTTTTTGGAACTTCGACTGGCTCAGCATAGCTCAGCTCAACTTCGCTCGGTCTCTTTCTCTCTCTTGGGCTTAAAAAATTTCCTCTGGTGGATTAAGTAGAAGCGTCATGAGCGAGTACTTATCTTTGAAATGTACTTACTTTACATAAGAAGTTTTGGCACATTAATTTTCCTCCACTTCAAACGTGTTCCCTCACAAAGCGAAGGCTGAAGTTGGGAGCATCAAACTTTTTTTATATAACGGCTCAACTGGTGCCGGTACAAGAGACTCAAGAGAGAGAATACTTAGTTAGTGATGTTCAGTTGTTACATCTCCGAAATAATATATAATATGCTCTTCACATTATCACGTTAGTGGCAATTTATTTGGAATGAGGATGATAATGATGTTATTATTACTGGCAGGCGCTATCCTAATCCCCTGGAATTGCATAAGGCAATATACAAAAGCTATTTTTACTGTGGAGTGAGTACCAAACTACTACGTTTTTAAGGAAAGGAGATGGAGCAATGCATTTCAACACGCAATAATTCCCTTGTTTAAGATTATTACTGTGCACTTACATACTAACATTCAGAAAAAATTATTTCTTGAGGAGTGCCCATAAATTCGGATTAAATGCAAAGTAAATTGAAGGATTAGAATAATAAACTTCCCTGAAGGGAAAGTGAGCTCAAACAGAGTCTCGCCGCGGCTTGGGATGACTCTTTCGTAAATTAAGATCTTGAAAAATATTTTTGAGACGTAAATTAACAGAGAAGAGCTCACTAACTCCATTTAGAAGACCGGTGGGTCGACTGTCGCTTGCTTCTTGGAAACTTGCAATTTTCTCTCATCAGAAGTGGAATTGAATACTTGTGGTTGTCTTCATTTCGCAAAAGAAATAAACAACTCTCCAGAGCTGAGAAATGTATAGTATCGCTGTAAACACGTCGTAAGCTGGCGCATTTAAAAATGAATACGTCTCACCGAATAAACTCCCTCAGTTGGTTTCAAACTCCCCAGATTTATGATACCAGCTCCAAGCTCCAGTTTTAAGAACAATTGAAAAGGAAAAAAAACTTGATAAAGAAGTACCCCCGCTTCTTCGTCTTCAGCAGAAACTTTTTTCGACAAGAATAGGAGGATTTTTCAAGCATGTCCGTACGTATTTTCATAACGATTTTCTCTTCCTTTCGGACAAGATTATTTGTCGACGGGATTTTGGGCAGCTAATGTTCTCCGACAAAAGCGCGGAGAGTCTTATATACTCTCCATTGTGCTCTGCTGTCGTCCCTATTCATCCCCGTAATCTTCCGGAGGATCGTCCATTAGTGAGTGGCATTGGCAATGTCATCATCATCCCCAGCAAAAAAAAGTGATTTTCTCCCATTCACGATCTCGCAGTTCAAACTTCTTCGATTCTTCCTTTTTGTGGAAGCCGAACGAAATCGTACAACTATTATGACTTTGGCGAAACACGAGAGATAAATGATGTAACAGATCATTTTCATGTTCATCATCATGATGATGACGAGCAGGAACATCATCCCCCTTCGCATTATCATTATGTGTGTTGATGGACCTGCCAAAAAATAGGAATGTATATCTTAACTCACGCATAAATTGCGGAATATTCATTCGCGCCAATAAAAGCGATCCGCTGAAATATCCCTAAAATCTTATCTACATCCATCCACTCTAGCAAAAAGCCCAAACTTTTTATGGCTCTCATCAACACATTCAATTTGTTCTTGGGCAAAGAAATCAAAAAAAGAGGGAGAGAATGAATGGACAATCACGAAAATGAATTATCGTGAAGGAATTCTTCACTTTTTTTACTTCCATCATCATCATCATCATCATCATCATGAGCAAATGCGAGTCTGGATAAAGTTGGTGGCATGGAGTGGAGTGGGCCGAGAATAGTAAAATTCGCTGGTTTGGTGAAACCAAAAAAAACTAAATGAATTTTTTATCCCACTTCTTCTCAACTCATGTGGGAAGTTGGGAAAAAAGAAGACGCCACTTGAGCCCATCACTAACTTCATTTTACGTACTGCGAAGAGCAAGTGTACTTATTTCGGAAGACCGAAAAAAATTGCAGCAGTAGTAGTGACTTACTTACATTAGCTGAATTTTCATCAAGTTCGAGGGAAGCGGATGAATAGTAATAAGAATGGGAAAAAATTCGGTAGCATTATACGAGCTAGTAGTCAATGCATAATTTATTAGTGCAAGTGAATCCCATCATTCACAATATTTTATAGGAATAGAGTAACTCAAGCTCCTACTGTTTGTTCCTCGGAAGAAAAGGAGACGGCTTTTCTATACGTATATGGGAATCCTGAAAATTGATGATGTTGGCTCAGTTGAGTTGAGCCGAGCCGAGCTAAAAGTTGATTCGAAGATGGTCTTTTCTTCACTCCGATAGAAGAGATATGTACTCACTTACTCATCATCATGTACATCTTTTTTCGGTGGCCAAGAGCGTAAAAGATTAAAAGAGCATGATTTTCCCACACACATGGAAGCACACAAGGAGCAGAAGAAAAAAGATTTTTTTTTGCTTTTTGTCTGTTTCTCAATCCGAATCTCATTATGAATCTGTAGTTTTCATCTTTCACTGATTCTCTCGCGCTGTGTGTGAGCTTCTACTGAAAAGGGAGGAATGTCGAGGTAATAATGGTAATAGCATGTATATATATTTTTAATGATTTCGAAATGCAAAAGGGATGATATAACTGTTCTGCAAGTCTACCAGCAGCCAAAGCCACAAAGAATTTATGAGTATGAAGAATGGGAATAATAAAAGTTATTATTATGGTGTAATACCACAATCATGAATGGGCATGACATCAGAGAATCGAAAATAAAGACTTAAAACACGAGTACAAATAGCAGTAGGAGAGGTAAGAAATCATTAGCGATGATGATGTATGATGGTCCATGCCCCGTTCGTTTTTTTTCATAATGGGAATATGAATAGCTCGAAAATCAAGAAAAGAAAGTTTGTATATTTTTTATGCATGCCTATTCAAACTATTGTGACTTCTGTGCTTTCCTACCTTCCCAGGTGCTGTTCAGTCTGGCCTGGGCATTCTCGGGTTAAAGTCATCAGCAATTTGAAACTGTTTTCTTGTTGGTTTTGATTGTTCGTGGTCACTTCGGTCGGAGTGGAAAACTTATTACTTATCGCGAAACATCATCAGAAAAAAAATCATCCCCATTAAGTATTAGCATCTGTACACTAGATTCTGACTGCTGAAAGCCGTGTAGAGCAGGCCGGCCAAATAATGAAATCATGCTCGTATTATTCAAGCAACTCATGTTAGATATGATCTGGTAAACTAGGGAAGAAGTGCTAAGCCATGTAAAGACTCTCTGCTCGAAAACAAAAAACCAGTAGCCATAACTCGTTAGAGTGAGAACTATGTAATGTTCAATTCGTCTTGCTATTTACACGAGGAAAGATGTATGACAGAGCAGAAGTCTTTGAGGGGATCGGAGGAGATTCATACGCATAAAAAATGAACAAGTTGGGGCTACTAGCTTACCACTACCTCCATCATCGTTCGTTCGAGAATACTTATTCACTCACTCACTCACTTGATGTGAGGAAGGCCACAGTTGTAATATGTTTATGCATTTTATATACTAATGGGAAATTGGTCTGCTAGCATGTCCCACAGGAGCCTCTGCTCATGTACCTGTCTCCTCCGAAATGTCAACTGTTGTCAACGAGCAAAAAAAATAAGCGATGGACGAAGAGGCATTCATTTCTTTCTTCTCAGAGTCAAGTCAACCACTATCATCATCATCATCCTCATCTTCAGAGAAGGCAAACAAGAGGAGATGGTAAGTAATTGCTAGTGTGCGTTTCTCAGCTTGTTTCTTCACTCCGAGGACAAGTTAACGATGAAAAGATTGAAAAAACAAAAGGATTCTCGGTCCGCAATCAAATGCGTATTTACAACCCATGAAAAAAAACGAGCGAAGGAGAAAAGTTAAGGCTTTTTCATATGTCCCAACGAGGACCTACATTGGACCGCAATTAACCCGAAGTTAAAAAGTCGGTTGTAAAAAGGAGCAACCTGTGAGATGTGATGATATTAAAACCGGTAGTCGTGTTTTGTTGGAGACGATATCAATTGACGACGAGGAGGAGAAGGAAGGTAGAGGGGGACTCACACCGAGAGCGATCACTTTTTACGACGTTTACAATGCACCCAGTAATATCGCCATTTGTACTTTTTTAATGCGTCTCCTCCATTAAAAAATGTGTACTGCTTGATGATATAAGGGAGATATTGTATATGTATACCTAGAAATGTACTTATATTTACCTTGGTCTGGAGTAATGAATGTTTGTTCTTCAGCTGAAGCTTAGGTCATACCGCAGTGAATCTTGCGAGGGCAGGAGGACAAGCCCTTATTACATGAGACAAGGAAGGGTAAGCCAAACCTATGTGAACTTTTCTACTGAGAGGAGGAGAAGGAAGGTAGAGGGGGACTCACACCGAGAGCGATCACTTTTTACGACGTTTACAATGCACCCAGTAATATCGCCATTTGTACTTTTTTAATGCGTCTCCTCCAATAAAAAATGTGTACTGCTTGATGATATAAGGGAGATATTGTATATACCTATAGAAATGTACTTATTTACCTTGGTCTGGAGTAATGAATGTTTGTTCTTTAGCTGAAGCTTAGGTCATACCACAGTGAATCTTGCGAGGGCAGGAGGACAAGCCCTTATTACATGAGACAAGGAAGGGTAAGCCAAACCTATGTGAACTTTTCTACTGTGTACTTACTCTTCTCAGAAAAACAAATGGATCCAGGAGCAGATCCAGGTCCAGAATCTTTATAGTTTTTTTCCCTGTCCTTACGACGTCAACAGTACTTAATGGAACGGAATGAAGTTTTCCATTTCCTCCGTCTTCCGAGCAAACGAAAGCTCCTGAGATTTTTTCCCTTCAAGTAAAAAGTTCCGAATAAAAATAACTACATGTTTTTCCATCTTGCAGGAACTAGAGCTGGAGTAGTAGTGGCAGCAGCAGAGCGGTAGAGACAATAATGGACATAAAAAAAGTCTCGGACAAATGAGGAAAATAGAAAAAGGAAAATGTCTTTGTGCAGATCAGTTTGGCTGGCTGTGGGGATTGCATGCCTCCACGAAAGGAAAACCTCTCACTCACTCACTCACTGAACAACTTACATTTTCGGTATGTACACAGTCCTCGAATTGCATTTTTTCTATTCAGACTCTAAAACATTCCTTCCTCTGAAGTTCTGTTCTGAGGAACTCGTGGGAGGATAAAGGGTTATGGAAAGGAAGAGAAGCTTGGACTTGGTGGACTTCTTTTTTATAGGTGGCTTTGAAGTGCTCATACTTTCAGTTCACTTGACTTTAAGAATGCGTTTCCCTTCCATAAAAAAAGGAGGAGAGAGAATGAGTTCTACAAGCTTGGAGTTGTACTAGTGGCATGCCATGTCGTGTCACCTTGATTTCCCTTTTGTTTGTCCGCTCCTTGATGGACTTGGTCCTGGATTTGATGAGATCTCCAGAATGCAGCGCAATGGGATTAAGAGGACAAAGGANCTTGGTCCTGGATTTGATGAGATCTCCAGAATGCAGCGCAATGGGATTAAGAGGACAAAGGACAAATGAATGATGACCGAAAGAAGCCCTACCAACACCACTTAAGAAAAAAGTGCATTTTCCATTGCTACTGGTCTTTTGTTTCCCCTACTTACAATTTTGGTAGAAGGAATTCATTGGACTCATGTAAGTACTTACTTACTTACTACTGCAACCTATAAAAGAAGAAATCGGTTCGAGCACGCATCCCCATTTCAAAAGGATTGCCGTGCAATGAACAATCATTAGCGGTGGTGGTGGGAAAATCGCAAAAAATTGCTGCTCTATTAGTGGCACTTCAGGGAAAATAGGTTTTAAGGAAGGCTTAGATTCCCCAACAACAAGATAAATGGGATAGTAGTCGTACCTACACTCAGGAGTTGAGCTGACGCCTTATATTTAAACTATGTAATTCTATACAATTTATATATTAGCTTTACAAGTAAACAATCATTTGTCTTTCCTAAGTGCCTTTGAATTCTGCAAGAGCGCAGAGCCATACAATACTTACAATGCAACAAAAAAGACGCGGTTTTTGTCGGTGAATGGAAATCCCCCGAACATTTTCTCACTGCTTCAAAATGTAATTGTTTACTCCGGGAGCATAGCAGGTGAACATTTTTACTGACACAGTTTCCCCATACATTCTACCTAAATCTTTCGGATGACCACAAGAAAGGAAGCGTATCATTTCACTGTCTGACTCATTTCTTGGATGGGACCTACTAAAAAGCAAATACTTGGAGTGACGTAATATCGCGTCATTGCAGCCATCGGAAAATGGCCCGGCGATCGGTGAGGAAAGGATGTCATCAATAATTTATGAGAAATATCACGGAAAATATATTCATGCACTTTATTCTCTCCTGGAGAATGTTGTGTACACCAGCAGGAATAAACTTAAACTATAACCGATTGCCTTTTTCCTCCGGACTGGATGATGACGATCACGATGATCATGCTTGTGATGATCATGGAGGCTCTTGAGGAGAAACCGCACAATACACGAACATTGAACATGACCATAATCACCGGATCATTAAGCAGAATATTGGGATGATGATACTTTCCTGGAAGCTGATATGAACGGTGATGATGTGAAGAAAATCACTAACCGGATGGGAATGATGATGATCTGTTGTGTGCCATTATAATATCCAGGGAAGGAGAACGTTCCTTGGAAGTAGGAGAAGTAGTAGTAATCACAATATTGGTTTTTTTCGTTGCATGCACGCCTGCCTAGCCTAACCTAAATTTTGGGGACGTGACAAAAAGCATATCCTCGGATGGCACTGGCACAATCAATAAGAGGCGGATAGTAAGTATGCATCAAATCACTTCTCCTTTCCAGCTCCTTCGGACGACGACATCGACAACAAAGGACTACTACTACAGATAGTCAAACTGACTCCTTTTTCTCTGGAACTTGAATCCACCTTGCCAGTAGCAAGTTGCGCGTGAAGTATAAAGATAGTGGGGGAGAGATAGGACGAAAAAAATTCTTCTTCTGCTGGTTTTTTTTGCACCATTATTATCATCATCATCATCGGGAATGACTTGGCCTGGCCGGAGTAAAAAAAAGTTGGCATTTTTTTTCCTCCTCTATGGAATCGAAATCGAAGTGAATCGCTTTATGTAGGGCGGGTGTATGTGTATTATGCGCCTACCTGCTCCTTCCTTGCCTGATGATATGATGATTATATATGTCCCGGGCGGGTGTAGTGGAGTGATCTTAAGTCGTGATTACATTTCTATGCCCCAGCCTTTATCCGTGATGATAGCGTTTATAACCCATTTCTTATGATTTTTACTGGCATCTTTCATCCAAAGTTTTTAGCACATTTTATGCGCTTGCCTGCCTGATGAAAATCATTTCTGAGAGAGCGTACCACCAAAATAAAGAGAACTTGCTTGCAATCCTTTGCCCTCCACCACGCACACACAAGCATTTTTGATTCTTATTGATTTTCCTTTGAAAAAAGAAGGAATTTGCTCGAATGTGTGTGAGCTTGTGAATGGATGGATGTGCTTGTGTGTGAGCAAGGAAGCGGGAGTTTTTTTCTGGGGGAGGCGTACCACTCGTAAATATTTGCAAAGTTCGTTCGGAGGGACTTGGATTCGTTTGATTTTGTTTCTTAGTAGTATGTAGTACAAAATGGCGATATATAGGAGCGCAGGGAGGGAGTCTCGCTCAATTCAATGAATTTCCACCCAATCCAATCCAAATGGAATATATAGGAAAGGGGAAAGGCAGGACGTTCGAAGGCAGGTAATAACTTTTTAATCTGGGTCGAGTTTTTTTTCTCCTTCGGAGGAGAAAAAAATTGGAATTGGAGTAAACACATAATTCTGTGAAGGGAAACCAAGCGGGAAGCTTGAACTAACGAGGTTTTGATACAAATCAATAGAAATGCGCTGTCTGCAGGTTAATTATGGAAGGAATTTCGCAGACAGTAAAAACTACATGGGTGAGTAAATAAATAAGGATGTACCTACACAATCTTTGGTGCATAGAGGTGGAGCTGGCACAATTTTTTTGGAAACCCACAGAAAAATGCGAAACAACCTTAAAACTTTTTGGAGAATCCCATGTTTGTATGTAAATGAGGGTAATAAAACAATGAGAAAATATTATTTCATCCAGAATTCAGCCATAAAAAAGACAAAACTGTGAAAACAATTACCGCTGATACAAATGGAAGATTTTTTATACCTACTCAAGATATCATGTGGAAGTTTGATGCTAATCAATAGCAAGAAACAATATTTTGGGGAGTATTCTTAAGAAAATCACGACCCCAACACGACTACGCAGCGCTTCCATATTTGTGCTACGGCATCAGACGTGAGATGAGTTTTGATCGTAGTTAGGTCATTATCTAAAAATCTTTCTCCCCAAAAAAAGTTTCTAAATACGAAAGTCTTCCTGTGCGTGCTTGCACGCACCGTTTCAAGTGCATGGCAGCATGTGGTTCATCATCCCGCATCCCTGCATGCTAATCAAAGGGTAGGAAACGCAAGGTTTTGAAATTAACGTTTTTGTGAGAATACCGTCATCTGAGTCAACACACAAAGAGAATTTTTAAGGAAAAACTGTTTTATGTAAATCAGCCCCGCAGTTCGGTGGGGGACTCTTTATGTGAAGTGACTTCTGTCAAAACCGATTTCCATCGCTCAATTGAATTCTCACTAATTATTATTTTTGAGGGTATATAAATAGCCTGGGGTCCTGGAAATAATTCCTTTTCCAAAAAATGGAATAATCTTTCTTTACGTGTATCAATTTCATATTTGTTGTCTTTACATTTCCTCTGCAAAAATAAAGTCTTCGTATATATTTAGCTCTAAGCGTGCGAGAGCAGACATCCTTGTCACTCCAAAGGGGGATCGAAGACGGGGAAGCATTATGCTAGGATGTGAATTGTGAAATTAGTTTTTTTCTTGATGCACCGCATAAAAAAGGAAGAAGCACAAACAAACAAATGGAGAAAATGCCCTCCTCAATAATAGCAGTAAAACTTATCAAGTGGAGAGCCCGCAGCTATTTTTCTTATTTTTTCCCCATTTCTTCTTCTCCACTGAACACTTATGAAGCATTATGCTTTGGCCCTGTCTGTCTCTCTTGGTTTGTTGCAATCTTGATTTTCGCTTTCTCATTGTAGCAGTGGATATAACGTAACTTCAAGAGAAGAAATTGTTTCCTTCCCCCACCGAGCATGTATATATGTAAGTACGAAGTTGGGGAGGACGACCAACGAGGAAGACCAACCAACACCACAAGTACCCACCGCACCAATTCCTCCAACCCACAAA
>JAHZNH010000242.1:0-10134 GCA_027744355.1 Tyrannoseira gladiata
TGGATATTCAAGAGGTTTCCGAGGTTGGGGTTTAGATGTAGAATCGGATTCTGAATCGGTGAGAAAATATGTATTATTGCTTCGGCTTACTTGATGTCTTAATGTGAAATATTTATTCTAAGGTAAACTCATTCTCATAGGTCAAGCCTTACCTTGAAATCGAAGTTCGTGGTATGGAGTTGAGAGATGACGTCGACGTTAGACCTAGAATCGAAAAATGTCTTAACCGCTATCGTGTGATGCGTGTTGTGTCCCCCTTCGAATTTTACCTGCGGAAGATGACGGAATCTATTACTACGGATCCGAAGGTCATGTTAGAAAGAATGCAAGAGTACTACGAGAACCGTGAACTTTTCTCACTCAAGGTAATAATTAACCTAGTCTGTAATTAATTAATTAGACAAGGTTGTACTTAAATGATTACAAGAAGCTTATTATATTGTCATATACAGTTCAATATTAATTTGGAGGAGATGAAGTGCTACGCTTGGTTTTGTCCCCTCACAAAACAGTGGACGCGAGTTAAACTCCTCCGCCTGGAAAATGATGACGATGTGACTGACGTGAGTGTAACACGGGCTTTTGTGTACTTTTGCGACAGTGGCAAACTAGGTCGTATCCCTTGTGACGGATTTAGAACGCTAAAGGATGAGTTTCTTGGAACCAGTGAATTCCCGTTTCTGAAATGCTATTTGTATGACGTAAAACCCGTAAATGGAGGATATAAGTGGCCAACTGCTGCTACATCGTTCTTCAAAGAGCTTCTCAAAGAAGAACTGTGCGATGCAGCTGTCATGATATTCTCAAGAGAACACCGTGTCCCTTGGTCAACCCAGCTTGTGAATGATTGCGGCGTGGTTTTGACAATTGGAAAGAAACCCATCACGAAAAACATAACTGTTAATGGTCTGATAGGTCGAGAAAGGATTTGGAAAACCTATTGGAATCATGTGAGTAGAAATAGAAGTGCATAATATTTTTATAATGACAAAAGTGATGAAACTTATTGATGTACAGGTTCTAATGTCGTATTTTAATTTTTTGTAGGGCGACGCCATCGACAGTGTTGAGTATTCCTGGGAAAACTATTGATCCTGACTTTAAATTCGACCCTTCACTCCACGCGCATGATTTAGTAAGGGAATCCCCTCGCAGCGTTTACGACAATTCGACAGGAATCTCGATGGAAAAAATTAAAGAGATTATAGCTAGGGCCACATCGTACAACGTCGATGCTCATCTTAGTTACTGTCAAGTTTGCTACTTGCGGTCATATTTTCCCAGCCATCTTAAAAGTAAGTCCACAGTCTACCACTAACACATATAATAAATTCTAAAGTTTCATGATTGTTTTATATAAGAGAAAACTTTAATGAAAGTCCCTTTTCATGTATTAGCATTAGTATCGAAACATTATGCTTATATATTTTCAGCTCCAGAAAACTACCTTTCACAAGCCGTACGAGATCGAATTGCGCACATGCAAATCAGCTATATTGAAGGCCCCCACAAAATATTTGTCCATATGGAGAATGAAAGACAAGTGATGTTGGAAATGGAGAGGGAGATGGGATTCGAAGCTACTAAATTGCCGAGACCGTGCTTGGAGGAACTGTATCCGGGTCAATTTATTTCTTGCTCAATGAAGGATATTCATGAACCTCAACAGTGGTGTATGCAGCGAGCGTTGGTTCTTAGTGTGAGTGAAGAAAGAAATGGAGTGAAAGTGTATACGGTTGACTATGGCAATTTTATTTGGGTTGGGATAGATGCTGTCTATCAACTTCCATCACGATTCCTATCAATATCGTCGTTTGTACATAGAGTTCATCTTCAAACTATCCGTCCAAGTTTCAAAGAGATTCGATGGGATTGCAGCGTGTCTGCTGTTTTCACAAAATATGTCATATCTCATGATAAGGATAATCCACTTTACTACATGCAGGCCCCGGAAGAGATGAAAATAATCGAATTCTCTCGAGTAAGGGAAAGCATCATGTTTGACAAGAGTAAAAATGAATGGGTAATCGATGAAAATGCAAACGAACATGAAGACTGGGTGTCAGAAGAAGAAGAGCTGCTTATGAACTCGATGAAAGACAATCCGTTGATTACAAGTTTCTTTTATTCTTTTGGCGTTGACATAATGTACGAGATTGCTATTGATGAAGACGAACTTGCAGAGTTCGACTACTTATCAGATTTTTTAACAGAACGAGGACACGCCGTTCTCATCCCATGTCAAAGAGTAGATAAGCAACAATTTCATAAAGCTATTAGAATCGGAAATTAAAAAGTTACTCGTGACTTTTTTCAATCGCTCCCATACTTCCCTCCTCTTCTTCAGATGTTTCCGTATTCAATCCACTCAAACTGGCCCCATCAGCTACAGTAGTAGTTTTACCTTTGTTGTGATCATCTTCAGCTTCACTTCCGCTCCATTCACCATCATCAGTTTCGTCCAACTCTGAGGGGATGTCCTCCTCAGGGTAAAGACGAAAAAAGTGAGGGAGGTGGAATCTACTTTTAGGAGGTTTCTTCACAGAACCTGGCATGAGAATTCTTTCCCGTTTCCGCAATATTCTTTCGTGCTAAGAAATGTTATTAGAGTTTGCTATTTCAATACATGTAATTCAATTCATTAGCAAGGCTTTAGTATTATAATTAATTAAGTTTTGTACAATTATCATTTTATTGTATTCACTGCAGCAATAAATTGTTTACCATTATCAATGCACGCCTTCCGCATCTCTTAATCTCATCGTGAGTAATGAGCCACCAAACAATCATTAAAAGATGAAAGGCGAGCGATCCAAGAAAGGGAATGACGCCAACTGAAATGGTGAGGAACAGAGCAAAAAAGACTGGGAAGAAAACTGGAATGAGAACGTCCAGAACGCTTTCTTCGTGCTTTTCATGGGCGGTTTCATTATAATTTTCTTGATTTGTCAACCACACGTCAAGTTCGTCCCCAGCTAAGTAAACGGGACATTATGAGAGTGTATGTATCAAAGTTAAAACAAAAATTAAAGTTTAGCTAGTAAGACGCATACCATCTAAAGTATATCTGCTGAAAAGCATGGACCATGTCGCGTTATCATGATGCTGTATAATTGCTTTGCAATTGGACGACGCTTGTGGTCCTCATACCTATTCCGGAACAAGGCACGATTCTTCGTGCCACGAGAAGCAGCAAAAAGTGCATCCATAATATGATGCTGTATCTCTAGAGCCTCAGGGGGATCTGGGGGAACACAATGTCGGTCCTTCCCATATAATGTTCGATCATCAGCTTTGATTACCGCTTCTCTTGCTCTGATTTTAAAATGGATATAGATTAGACATTTAATTTGTAGCACATGGAAATCTCTTTTTATGGAAGAACTAGTAGTTTCCGTGTCGAATTTAGTGGAATTTTGAACTCACTCTCGCCACATATTGCTTTGCAATTGGACGACGCTTGTGGTCCTCATACCTATTCCGGAACAAGGCACGATTCTTCGTGCCACGAGAAGCAGCAAAAAGTGCATCCATAATGGCGGTGTTAACCTTATCGCCCCCATCTTCAGAAACAAGATTTAAACTAGGTTTTCCATAAATTAATCTCGGTCAGTTGCACGAAGCATTCATAAGTACGGTTTGGACAAAAATATTTTTTTACTCATGTGTTGGATCTCGTGTTTCATGAAATATTTCCCCATCTCATTATTGTTCCGAAAAGCTACCATGGCTATGGTATTCAAGTCATCAAGTCTTCATCTGTACACCAATGTGCTTTGAAGTTTGAAATAGAATGGGATCGGGTGAAGACTTGGTTCGAAATATCGTTCCATTTCCATATGCCATTTCCTTAGCAAGCATTTCATGGAAGGCATCATCACAGATCACAGCAATACACACGTCTGCAAAAAGGAATAAGGAATGCATATTTATCAGTAGGCATCAGAAAAACATCCATCCACGTGCTTTTTCAGCTGCTTACATCCATCTTCCCCATGTTTAATTTGGCTGGACAAGAGTGAGAGCAAATAGACCGTGAGCGAACTCTTGTCAAAGACTAGATATTGCTCGTGAATTACATATATATTTTCTTCATTCATAGTTCTTATCAATCATTTAGACTAAAATATTCCTTCAACAATGGCTTTGAAATGGGGAATTATCAGTTGTGGAAAAATCAGCAGTGACTTTGTTGCAGCGCTTACAGCGTACACCCAAGACATTGGATCAGTGAACAATCAGCATTTGCCCCTGGCAAAACTGGCTATAAATGGAGGGAAGCCAGTGCTCGTGGAGAAGCCGATGGCGATAAATGTGAAAGAAACTAAGGAAATTATTGACCTCGCTCGAGCCAAGAAGGTCTTCCTAATGGAGGTAATGCACAAATAATACCGATACATAACAAGCATTCATAATTGATTAAATATCTTTCAAAGCGATCGACTTTCATTTTCGAACTTTTTTTAATTGTAGGGGATATGGAGCAGATTTTTTCCGGCGTATCAACGAATCCGCGAAGAAATTCAGAAAGGGACTATTGGAGACATAGTTCAAGTGACGTGCACTTTTGGTACCTTATTAACTCATAAGGATCGTTGCCGGTTAGTAATTTGAAAAAAGTATATTATATTGGAATCTTGTGTCAGCGAAGTTATTTATTCTCTATAATTGTATTCCTATTACATCATGTAATCCGTTCCGGAAATTAAAAACATATGTTAAATATTTATAGGTTGAAGGAGCTTGGCGGAGGAACAATTTTGGACATAGGAATTTACAACGTGCAATTCACGTCATTGATTATGGGAGGTGAAAAACCGGAAAAGATCGTTGCTGCGGGTATATTGAATGAAAATGGTGTTGATGACGGTACCAGTGCCACACTTATCTATCCAAACAATAAGGTTGCTACCATTGTTTCTAACGGACGTAGTAAAATGGATAATGCTGCTTACGTCTACGGGACAAAAGGTTACCTGAAGGTGAGAGCAGAAAGCCTTTCTAACTAAAATTCGTGTTGTGGAATATGGAGCATAAATTATTAAATGCTCATATGTATTTACTTTATTGTAGGTGGAAGCTCCGTTCTGGTGTCCGACGAAACTGGTGACTCCAAATGGAACTGAAACTTTTGAACTTCCAAAAGTTACGAAGAAAGTTCATTATGGGAATAGTGAAGGACTCGCTTATGAAGCAGAGGAAGTTCGTCGCTGCTTAAAGGGAGGATTGCTAGAGAGCCCCCTGATGCCCCTTGATGAGTCACTTTTGATGGCTGAGATTATGGAAAGCATTAGGAAGCAAGTCGGGGTTGTGTATTTACAAGACTAGTGTTATGAGCATTTCATATATATGCGGTAGAAATCATTGTCTAATTAAGTTCTTTAGTTGTAAAGAATCAGACTGAAATTGATACTGGTACTTACCAGCTTTAACTTGTGAAAATGCTTTTATTTTTTAGAATAAAGAATATTTTACCCGTAATAACTTCGATCAATGGCTACGACTTTTCCTCGTAATCCCTTAAGATTAAATTGCATTTTACTAACAAGACCAATCTTCTACTGTCTCTCGTATTTAAATGTTCAAATCTTGTGTTTGATGTAGCGATTAATGGACCTCAGATATCCCAACAGCGCTTGGTCGAACGCTGAAGGGGAGCGCGTAATTCATGGAGATCATACGCTCTCATTCATCACAGGCCCATAGGTCAATAATGACCCTAACCGAATGGCAACATTAAGATGGTATGAAAAATAGCCACTTCATCCAACAATCCCACTCAGAAAATGATGATTGCGTTCTCGTGTGTCTTTATGGAGTATTCATCCAAAAAGTTTCACAAAATTCTTACATTTGAAAATGAAAGGTGTATGTGATAATTTTAATGCAAAGATTTTAACTATTTAATGCCTAATTAGGCAACTATTCAATAAAAACGTGACGTCGTTACCCGAATTTTTTCGGCCTGCAAACAGCCTCTTCAACACAGCGGGTATGGGAAGGGGTTAGTTGCATCATTCATTTGCATACATTCAGGTGAGGAAAGGTGGGTTACTCATTCGCTGTAAAGATGTCGTTTGCATGCACGCCCTAGCAAAGCAAAGTAGCTCTGCAAAGAAGCAGTGCGGTTCTCAAAAGTCCATTGTTGTTTTTTTTGTAGCGTAGATTCAGTAATGTTCAATCTCTACTAAAAGTTTTAATGATGCCTACAATGTTAACTAACTAACTAACTAAATAGTCAAAAATCACTATAATTGTCTCTACAGTCCACGATTGAACTTGAACAAAATATATCCGATTTTCTTCGTTCCAAGCACCCTGACTGAATAGATATTCTTTCTATACTACTTTGGCTATAAAAATGCGTCCACAAGCCCAAAAATATGCATTCAATTTGTTTTGTTAACAAAGAGCTTTTACGATTTTAGCATTGCACAAACTCAAAGTATTTAAAAATAAATAAATACTGAAGCGAACAAAGTACATGGGATATATATCGTTTTCTACACTTTTGGAATGGGATGTGACAATCCAGTCCCATTTCCCCCTTTTTTTCGTGGTTTCATCAGCCGGAATGACACACGATATAGGGATGAAAGACAAGACGCATGACTTATTTTAACAGTGGATTCAATGAACTTGGATTTGGATGGGTTTTAATGGATGTTATGCCATTGGAAGTGTAAACATGCGACACGCATTATTTTTTTTCCGCGATTGCATCACCACCACCACGTCTTTGTCACATTCTTTCAATGTGGCTCCAGAGGAGACAAAAAAAAATCTTAAAAAGTTTAAGCGCGTGGCAAAACCTTTCTTTACTTCCTGGGAGCTTTAATGATCCGAATTCTTTTATGTACTTGTAGGAATTGGTTCGGGCCACATTTTTATACTTCTAGAATAATTTTGAGTGCATGAGAGTGGTTTGGTTATGCAATCTTCGGATGTTGTATAATCTTCGGATTTTTTTTAGATTCAATTCTCAGCAAGAAATCGCCCTGGTCGACAGCCTCACCATCCCACTTTGTTTGCGTAATATTACGCAAAAGCTGCAGCAGACTGGGTTTTTGTAATGAAAAGTAGTCTGTGAAACGAAAACGAAACGATTCTTTCATTTTTATCTCCGAGGTGGTCTACAGAAATAGAAAGCATCTGCATGCAGCATGCAGCAGCAACTCACTTTGAAATCGGGTGGACATATTGGACAAGCTACTTATTTGGTGGGCCCAACAGGAGTCCCCTGTGGTCACTTGAATTAACAATGGACATGTAAAAAATTTGTATATACGCACTTAATATAGACCAAAGTGGACCGCAAAAGGAAGGATGATAATAACATTCCATCCTGGTTCCTCCAGGAGCGGTAGTGGTCTGGTCAACTAAATACAACTACTACTACACGTGTCGCAACTAAAAACTCTAGTTTTTTTTCAAGTAGCAAATCTAACCACGAAAGTTAATGAACGGCAGTAAAAAACAATTTGAAAGTGAAGCCATTAATAAAAAACAATCCAGGGAATGGATGGATGAAGTGAGGAGGGAGATTGTGAAGAGATGATTACCGAACCAGATTTTTTATCCAGTTTTTTTTTTCTCCAGATATGACAAGTGAAATCTCCACAGGTTTTTTGTCTGCAAACAATACACGGACCAAGTAAAACAACCAAACAATTATCTGAAAACAAGGAGGTAGAAAGGGAAATGCACTATCCTTGCACTTCAATGCTATTAAAAAAATTTCAGGAGTGGAGGGCGTGCCAAATCTTGTCCCGGCCGGCATCATTGTAAGAAAGTGCTCGCAGCCTTTGATGCAGTTGCGTCCACCTGTTAGAACAAATACCTGCATAAAATTCTAATCATTCTAACTAATAATACTTTGTCCGATGCCAGAGAAGCCAGCCCCGTGATACAAAATCTGGTCTGGAGTGGAGTCCAGACTCTGGAGGGATGAGTGGATGAAAGCGAAAGCTGCTGGAGTATTTGCCCTGAACATCGAAAAAAATGGAGCGTTAATTCTTTCAGCTTGAGAAAATTAGTCTTGAAACAACCTCATAAAAATATTGGTGCTGTCAACGAATGTTCACTCTCAATGCAAGATTTCAGTGTTCTCGTAAGCATGCATTATTTTAAATAAGCGCGGGTAAAATTCCACTGTTTTCTTCAAATGGGAGAACTCAGCCTTATTCGGTGGATTCATCTGCGTAAAATGTTAATAACTGCGTGGATTAAAAGCTCGTTAGCAGTTTGCACCGGACAAATCTAGAATGATCCTCTAAAATCCGAACTTAAATGACCGTAATAAGTAAAACACGCAACTTTTCTCTTCCTCCTTTCTTAAGGTTACAGCCCGGTTCTGCTCCGTCTCTTGACAGGTAATACGCACCAGTGTAATCAAACCAGTATGCTGGGAAGAATAAGTACTTACTTGATAGTAGGCCCGTCCGCTCATCACGGATTCATTTTTCCCATGACGGTCCAGTTTATATAAGTACTTATACATACGCACTATTATATTCATATTACACCTGTCCGTTGAAATCGTTCAGTTCAGTTCAAAAACACGCAACTTTTCTCTTCCTCCTTTCTTAAGGTTACAGCCCGGTTCTGCTCCGTCTCTTGACAGGTAATACGCACCAGTGTAATCAAACCAGTATTCTGGAAAGTATAAGTACTTACTTGATACTTGATAGTAGGCCCGTCCGCTCATCAGGGATTCATTTTTTCCCATGACGGTCCAGTTTATATAAGTACTTATACTTACGCACTATTATATTCATATTACACCTGTCCGTTGAAATCGTTCAGTTCAGTTCAAGTTTTTTGGCTGCCAGCTTAAAACAAGGAATGTTTTTTTTGTATCGTCATCAGCAGCAATGAATATATTATCGCTGCAGTGCAAGCCATGGTTATGCACTATCATCCTCAACATCATTTTTTACTTCTGGCCCTTATCCACTGACCACCTCTACCTCTCCTCGTCATATCATGGTTGGACTGACCAGTCCAGAAAAACTTGTCTTGAATCGAAACCTCTAAAAAATCTTCGAGCAACGCATTTAATCTCTGGGAATTCCTTGATAAAAAAATATCTTGAGAAGCCGAGGTTTTTTTATGAGGAACTCATTATAACTTGGCTTTGGTGCGTTCATTTCCTTCCCTTACGCACTTTACATTGAACTTTCATTTAATTTCGAGAGGAAAAATACCAGGGCCAAGAGAAGAGCGAGAAGAAGTCAGGACACTCATCATCATCATCATCATCGTGGAATCACCAGCAGCAAAAAATGTCAAGTTTACAGGTAACATATGCACATCATCCTTATCATCATCATCCTCTTGAATCAACTTCAGGTACAATTACAATACCATGCAGAGTGCTCGCTTCTCTCTCCNGGGCCAAGAGAAGAGCGAGAAGAAGTCAGGACAGTCATCATCATCATCATCGTGGAATCACCAGCAGCAAAAAATGTCAAGTTTACAGGTAACATATGCACATCATCCTTATCATCATCATCCTCTTGAATCAACTTCAGGTACAATTACAATACCATGCAGAGTGCTCGCTTCTCTCTCCTTTCTTCATTGAACCAGGCTGTAACGTTCGCGTTACATCATCTCAAGATGAGATGAGGCGTCATACGATGTAAAAAAAGCTGATATTCCAAGTTCAACTATTTATCTCATCTTCTACTCACTCGACGCACTGTCCAGCTCAAAAGATACATTATTCATTAAGAACAACTATGAAGACAAACTAAAGCAGACCAACAGCAGCAGCAAAGCAACAACAGTTCGGAAAGGATGGATGCGTTCTCATTCTAATGCAACGCAACCCAATGCCCATTCTCTCGGTTCATTCCAACCTCAACTGACCAGTAAAGATTGAGTCAAAATAATGATAATCATTATGACGATTACGTTTTTTTCTTTCAAGAAGACTCAACTTTTTTCTAGAAAAAAAATATTCTATGCCGCTGATATGATGGTGATGAGATGTGCTGAGAGGATGGGGATGAAAAGCCCGGAGTGAAAAGAAAACAACATGCCACATGCTTACATATTGCTTAAAATCACGCATCACATAACAATAATCATAATAATGTTATGCAAGACACTCATCATCATGCTATATTT
>JAHZNH010000243.1:0-11536 GCA_027744355.1 Tyrannoseira gladiata
GAAAGAGCAAGTGGCGGAATAACGAGAAAGGAGGGAAGAATACAAAAACCGGAACAATTTATTGCGAGTGCACACGCACCCAACAACAATGCCCCTTTTAGCTTACATGTGAGTAGGCATTCCTCGCCAGCCCAACTCATTCAGAGGAGAGTGGAGAAGGAAACCATGTATGGAAATTTTCCTTTTCCCGGAATAATGTATTGGTATTTCTCCCATTGGAATCAAACCGACCATAAAGATCCCGGTGAAGTGGCTCTTTTCTCGGGGAATAATAAGGATTCTTCCTCTTTTTTTCCTCTGAGGAGACTTTTTTCTCTCTATTCTCTGCAGCAGTGAGTAGTAGTACTCCCCATACCAGTCCCACCTCAAACAACGGAGGGAAAAAATAGAGCTGCACTGAAGGAGAAAGTGGGAGAGGGCGAAGAACGCACGAACAATCATTCGATACAAGTCAATAGAGCGTGAGGGGAGGCAATAAATAGATCGATTTTGAGTGGTGTGTTCCGTCCATGCATGCATGCATAACTAATTCCCCAAGAATATAGATATTTTTTTTTTCAAACGAGTTGAGTTGAGAGGCAAGCTCGTCTCCTTCCAACAAAAAAGAAGAATATTTGTACGTGCATTCCTCTCATTTTTTTCGTTGCCATTCTGATAGCGAAAGATGCAAAAAAAGTAAGTGAAAACTGAAATGTTCCTTGGTCCTCACGGGGTTTTTTGCTAGTTTAATTGAAGCAACAGAAGACATCAATGGCCGCTGAGATAGAGAGATGGATAGATTGAAGCGATCATTGACCTAGGGGAGGCAATAAATAGATCGATTTTGAGTGGTGTGTTCCGTCCATGCATGCATGCATAACTAATTCCCCAAGAATATAGATATTTTTTTTTCAAACGAGTTGAGTTGAGAGGCAAGCTCCAACAAAAAAAAGAAGAATATTTTTGTACGTGCATTCCTCTCATTTTTTTTCGTTGCCATTCTGATAGCGAAAGATGCAAAAAAAGTAAGTGAAAACGGAAATGTTCCTTGGTCCTCACGGGGTTTTTTGCTAGTTTAATTGAAGCAACAGAAGACATCAATGGCCGCTGAGATAGAGAGATGGATAGATTGAAGCGATCATTGACCTTTTGAAATCCGTCGTGTATCATTCACGCCTTGATGTGAGTGCATTAGTTGGATTACAATAGCGGAAGGGAGAGAGGCAGGGGGTAAATAAGACTCGTGTGTGTGTGATGTGGATCTATCTATTCCATCATGTCCAACAATTGCCCCCAGAAAAAAGGTTTTTTTCTTTGTGGAGATATTACCAAACCAAGCTAAGCCAAGCCAAGCCACAAAAGGGTTAGAAAATTGGTAAATAAAATAAGTGCAAAAAAGCAGCCAACTAGTGTGTATGTGAGGGTGTGCATTATTATTGATGAAAATGATAGCCATAAATAGGATGACTCAATGGTTGGGGAGAACACTGGAAGACCGTGTTATCCTGAGAAAGGTTGGTGAGCGAAGAAAAGCAGATATTACTTCTTTATTGCATCATTGCACTGTACAAATAGATGGAGTTGAAGATAGCGAGTTAGACAGTTGCGTATAAATATGAAATCTTCTTCCCTTCACGTCTCAGGCCGACTTACACGGATTTCTTGAGTTGATGTGTCTGGTTTGTGTCAAGAATCCTGACATTTATCTTCCTTACACGGAACGAGAAGCAAGAGAGGGAGAAGAAAAAAAATTGAAACTGTCGGAATCTGAATGTTGTTGTGTGCATATCCTTTTTTTCATTGTGAGTGCAACACAATATTAAAAAATAAAAAGAGAATGAGCATAGTTTTTTTCAAATTCAATTGGCTCAACGACGAAGTGAGGAAAAATGAAATGAGAATCTGGGAAGCTTCTTTTCACGAGATAGGATTACCATTACAATGAGCAGACAAAAGAAAACAAGGAGGAGGAGAAAGAAAAGGGTTTGGTCTAGTCCTGCTTCAGTGAGGAAAAATGAAATGAGAATCTGGGAAGCTTCTTTTCACGAGATAGGATTACCATTACAATGAGCAGACAAAAGAAAACAAGGAGGAGGAGAAAGAAAAGGGTTTGGTCTGGTCCTGCTTCGGTGTGTTGATCATGATGATGATGATGATGATACACTGAGAGAGAAAAAAAATTATTGAGGAATAATACCATTCCACCGAGGTTTAGGCACTTGAGCTGCCTGGATATTCCATAATCCTCTCCTTTTCTCGCGATTTACTATTTATTTGAATTAATTGTTCCATATTATACTCACTTCGAGAGATTTAATAATGCCAATTGTGGCTGGATTTTCCGTGATGTCAAGTGACGGCAATGATTTCAATTATACGCCTCATTGTGCAAGGCCACACTGTGCTGTATTGTAACGTCATCATGTCATCAATTCAATGAGCTGAGGAGCACGGCAATGAAGAATGGAGGAGAGAGGACAGACACGTATTATTTTAAATTAANTGTGCTGTATTGTAACGTCATCATGTCATCAATTCAATGAGCTGAGGAGCACGGCAATGAAGAATGGAGGAGAGAGGACAGACACGTATTATTTTAAATTAATTTATTATTTATGATGATCCGCTCACTTGAACAATGATAGGGCGAAGGAAAAGAGTTTTTCTGTGATTGGCCGTGGCACAAGAAGCACAGCCATCTTTTCACATTGTTGCAGTAGGACAGAGAAAAAAACCGGTAGATTCTTTAGCATTAGCCTAATGCTTACACGTATAGAGCATCATCCATGAGAAGTGAATCTCGATAACAAATGAATGGAGAGAATGACTAAAGAGGAGATTCTTACAAAACCATAGTCCCTCTTTTATTGTTGGCTAATAGACTTTATCCACTTGAAGACGCTCGGTGGATGAAGAAGGAAACATCTTGTCATTCATCTTGATTCTTGATGGTTGTTTTATGAGAATGATTATTTGAATAATGCATTACCACTACTACTACAACGTGCTCGCATAGAAATGCCATCACCATATCACTAAAGCAGAAGCGAAGTCAAACCAAGCCACTCCTTAAATATTTTTTTGAATGATGTTCAAATAAGAAAGATGTGCTTTTATTCTATTCAAAAAATTATTATTCTATTTTTTTCTTCTCTAGATAAGGGAATGGGACAGTGTGTTACTTGAGTGAGTGAGTGAGTGAATGTATTTATGTATGTGACATGACACTTTACTTACTCAGCTTGTTCTTCATTAATTAATGGAAATGATGCACCCATCACGGGTTTCTCAGGGACGAAAATGGCCGTCCATGCATGCCAGTCCCGTAAGTTCACGCTCACTCGCTCGATTGGATATTGTTCCGTGTATTATCTTCTACTCCACAGTTCTAATTGCACATCCATTAAAAAAAGGGGCAAAATTGTCCTGGTATGGCGTGGCGTGGTTTCGTTTCGTTTAATGGCATTGCATGGCTGGTGTAGTTTGTGATGAAGCAACACACACCGACCGACCGAGTACAACACGATGAACATCATCGAAAATAATTTCAAGATCAAGATGAATCTCTTTAGCTGATCAGTGATCTTCTTGAAGGTCTCTTTTTTTTCTCTTCGGATTGCCTCATTCTCACCACATCACAAATGAATTAGACATTTAGCGTCGAGAAGAAATTTAATGATGAGTGTGCTGTATGCATATCAATCCATCTATCTAAACTTCTTTTTCTCCCCTGACCTTTAAACTTTGTCGTTTCAAATCGGGGAGGTCAGAGAATGATGACAACGACTACGACTGTGAGAAGACGGTTCACAAAAAAAACGAGACGTACTCACTCATGACACTTCATCATCCAAAATCCATGCCACTGATCATTATAACTTGGCTAGAAAATTTTTATTCTTTTTTTCTCATTTTTTAGGTGGATCGAGTGGTTCTGGTCGACTCTCATGACGATTGTTTCAGCGACATCCCATGTGTTCTCTCGCACCGTCTCCTATTGCTCAACCACTTTTTTACGCAGAGTTGGCTAATCGCTTGGAAGTTGGTTGGATAGTCGCCCATCATTCGAAGAGGTACATTAGATGTCATCATCGTCATACTCACTATCTTCCTTTATTATCAGCTCACAGTGCATTGTTGCCCATCTTCTTCCAATCGGATCGCATCTCAACTCATCTCATCACCCTACTTACTCCCATGGATGCGATGAGATAGCGAGCCCCTGTTTATAAAATGCGCGTTATCTTGCGTAATCATCGCATCAGGCTCTCAGGATTCGTATTCTGTTCCCACGTCACTTTTTAAATGGGCCTCACTTTTTTCAATTCTTAAAACACGCTACAACCATCCATCACAAGCAGAGCAATAAGGCAGCAAGCTTTTCCTCAAAATGAAATTGATTGTGATATGCACTCATTTCTGAGCTGAAGCACTTACTTGCTGCATCAACATCCTTCACAGGTTTCTTCAAAAAGTCCAAATTTCATTTTTTCAGTGAAAAATTACCCTTAATTTAAATTGGGTATCGCCAGTACCCATACGTTACTTATATGCCTGTACAGCTTATACGCTTCCACCAATCCCCATTCTCATTCCCCACGCTCTCAATTAATCTCATTATTTATTGTATCACATCAATTCACTAAATGTCACCGAGTCCATCAGCCAGAATGATGTAGTAGCTTCAGTCTTTGAAATGAACACAAAGCCTTCAATTTACGTGAAGCCTGCTCATCTCCTGAACGCTTCCTTGTTCCCATAACTCATCTCTAATTTTTTACCGTTTTCTCTCTAGCACGAGGAGATGAAAAAGCAATAACTTTTTTTCTCCCATTTCTCTTCTCATTTTTTTGTTCGTTTGCCACCAACTCCAAATGGCAAAAATGGTGACGACGTTTTTATGTCCCTTTTCTGTCTTTTATTCTTCGCTTGGGTGGCAACCAACAAGCTTCCCTAATCTTTGAAGACCTAATCAGCTCGTCTTTATCTAAAACATGAGCAGTTTCATTGTTCACCAGAGAGAGGAGCTCCATTTACAGGGAAATGAAGAAGCAACAAAAAAATATGCCAGGCACTCCAAAGGAGTATCCAAGGATTTGAAGAAAAGGCAGATGAATTCTCGATTTCTAATGAACATAATCAATTTGCAATGAAATTGTCAAACTTGTCTCCTTTCACATTTCGAAGGTTTGACGGGAGCATAAAAAGATGCAGTAAATGACAAAAGCAATAAGTTGTTTAGCTCAACGGAAAACGGAGCGAAGCGAGGAGAAAAGACACTCATTTTTTTCCGAACGAGTTCCATATTCCAAAGCCAGAAAGCTGGTAAGTAAGTAAGCAAGTAAATAAAAATGAGGTGTGTATCCCGTTCCATTTCCCCCTTCCAAACTCAAGACGAATCTGGATTTCTACTCCATTTCACTCTCCCTTCAAAGGCGAACGCTGCGCTGTAGCTTTGAATATGCCAAATTGTTACATGAAATTAGGATGAAAAGACAGCTGAAACAACTAGCTACTCCAAAGGAAAAATGAATAGGTTTATTTCTTTCTCTCTCTGAACATCACAATTCAATTCGAAGACGTAAAAAATCAGAAAGAGAGAGCGAGAGAGAATCGGGAAAAAACTAAAAACAATATTGGGAGCTGAAGTGCTCAAAATGAAATCCACGTTTTCTTCACTTTACACTTTCGAGTCGCGGAGGGAAATGAGAGTGCAAACGACAGAAAACAATTACAACTGACTGACAACTCATTCCATAAGAAGGGAAATGAGGAAACATGAAATGATCCCCACCAACCAACCAACCAGCCAGCCAGCTATGCAGTCAAGTCAAGTAGTAAACACCGAATAATAATCATCATCAACAACAACAGTGCTAGTGGCACCAGAGCACCAACGACAGTAATTTTTTGTTCTCCCTTCCAAAATTCTGCCTTAAAAACTTTAATGAGTCCACCAACCCACCTACCCAACCGAACCTACACCATCCAAAAAGTTTGAACTGTGCCATTTGCATTTGTCACCGAGCAACTGCAATTCGCAATTAAAGAAGCATAAGTATTATTGGCTTAGTTTATTTTTTGGGGGGATAATGTCATCCTTGTATTCTTTCCTTTCCCATGGAGTTAAGATTGATTCCAAGTAAGAGTACTTACTCAAGCCACGCGGGATTCTATTTTGACTGACTGACTGAGTCACACACCTTGTCCCTAATTCTGCTTCTAATTTCCAACTGGAAGCTGGCAAACCAGCTCCAACGGAAACTTCAACAGTGCAGCCATTGTTTGAAATTTTCTAGCATTAAGTACTGCATTGTCCCTCTCCTCCTTCGGTAGCAAAAGGAGTCCCGAAACAAAAACCTGGGATGATACAAGCTTACATTTACAGTGTTGACTAATGGATGGATGTGTAAGACTTCACTTCTCTTTCTTTTTATTGTCCCAGGCTGAGTCAGAAAAAAAGACTCGGATTACACACAACAAGAAAGCAGATGAGCATAATTTTAAACCAGGGCGAATGAATACAATGCCCAAGAGTAACAAAAAAATCGAGTGCGATGCCTATTGCATTGTAATGCAATGAAATCCAGTCCAGTCCAGGGAGAATGCGAGTGAGGAGCCGGGATTTCGGGATTGGGAACCTTTTTCCCCATTCTGTTTCACCGTCTCTCTCGCTTCAGAGATCAATAAGAATAAATAATCCCATTTCCATCCATTTTCTACTCCACTCCACAGAACCGGTGGACAATTGAAATAGGCAGGGAGTAGAGTGAATATAATAAGCACATTCGGGAGAAGGATCGTATGAAGATCGTTGCTCGATATGACATTGCAATACATTATTACTGTTGCTACTTCAAGATTTAAAAAAAAGATGGATGATGATGATGATGAGGACGATGATGCATAGCATTCTTGAAGAACAAGAGGATATTTTTAAAGACAAAGAAGTCATTTTTTTCAAAAAGGTGCTTTGGGCTCCTTCCACTCAGAATTGGGCTTTGTAGTAGTCATTACATGTACGCAGTAATTACTACGCCTGCACTTCTCAGGGTATTGTTCCCACTCCCACGCCCTTTCTTCTTTTTTCCCCCGATTCATTCCCTTCGTCTTGTTTTGAGAAAAGATCCCCTCCACGAATATCTCTTTATCCCCATGAAAAGAGCAAATTTCTCAGATGGAGACGTCAACGAGGAACAAATACTCGGAAATTCTTAGCATTTCTCCCAGCACCACACCGAACCGATAACGATTTTTTTCCCTTCTCTTCTTTGACTCTATTTACGGCTGTGGGAAAGCAGTCAAGTCAAGAAAACATCAAAGCCATTCCAAGCCACTTACATTTACTCCTTTTTTTTCTAAAAAAGCAATACCAATTCCAAACTTCATCAATCGCTCACTCTTTTTCTTGAAACAAGACGACACATGTTCCCATTTTACCAGATCCAGAACATCCCATCATGCCCGACTCCTAAAGTCGTCCTATTGTTTTCACAAAAGCACTCCCCACCAAAAAAAAATAAGGGGCTGCAACTAACTGCTCCTGCTCCAGCCAGAAAATATATGAGTTCTCCTTCCACAGAGGCAGACTCAAAGTTCATCGTCACCTACTTGGTGTCAACCCGGGCATATCGTTTAGGCTTCTTTTGAAGGGAAAATTAAAGAGAACAAAAGCGGATGTTGTCGTGCCTTCTGAACCAACCCTGACACAGACTCCGAGTTAGTTTTTTCCCACAGAGTAAAAAACACCAAATCCATACGTGCCTCTGATAAAGAGTAGAAGACAAGTAAGTATGTATTTATCATCATCAATATGGAAATTCGTACGTTTTACGAAGGTGTTCCAAATCTCTCTTCGAGTACTACTCCTAACCTAGCCAATTTCCAATTTATCCCTCATCAAATCCCGGTGTTTTTCTTGGGTTCCAACACACTCACTCACAGTCGAGACGTTTCTTTCTGGACAAATTGTTTGTTGACAAAGGCTCTCACACAAAGCATTCTTCTTCAACAACTTCGCGAGAGAGGGACATCGTCCTCTTCCCATCTCCCTCATTTTTTCCACCCACATCCAGTTCAAATCACACCACCACCACCACCAAAAAATCCAAGATGCCTTTTTGCCTTGCCGTATTCATGGACACAACAACAACAGAAGAGCCATGGGACAACATGGGACAGTTTTTTTCCTCTATTTTTAGTCCATTCTCTTTCCACACCGTCTTGAAATCCGATAACGAAAAGTTGCAGAGGACAGACTTGGCTCGACTCGACTACTGCGACTTCGCTTATTATTATTATTTTCCCTGTGAGACTTACAACAACAGAGTATTATTTACTTATCATTCTCATTATTATTTCGAGAAACCTCTTATTCATTCATTATCCAAATTTTTAAACCACTGCATCCAACTCAAACTACAATTTCACCATTATTATTATTATTATTCTTTTTTCCTCAGCCGAGCCATAAACATCGAATAAGAAGTTTAGGTTTAGACTAGACAGAGAAGAGTTCTCGATCCTCTCTGGAAAGTTTCAAGAGGAGAGAGAGAGAAAAAAATGATTTGTATGTATACAAAGGTAGATTAACTTCCTCGCCATTCACAATACAACTTTTTGTGTTTCCATTCTCTCCATCTATCGTTTATCTTGGGCCTGGCTTGGCTTGGCTTCACTTCCATCCATACATATTTTTTTTTGTTTAAGAAGGATCCTTTGTTTTAGAAGACGAAGAAGAAGGAAACCAGACATTGTCATAATTTTTTATGACCGTTGGAACACTACTACTACTCCACCATATCAGCATATACTTTTTTCCTGTGGAGCATGAAGAAGTCAAAAATTATTTTTTTGTCTGAAGCCAAAAAGCTTTTGTTTTCGACGGGATGGATTCTTAACTAAAAACATTTGCCCTTATCACTTTCGAGGAACGATATACTACTACTCATTCGAATATGGAATATTTATGTGGTCCAACACACACAATTACTAACTCAATCCACGCTTTCAATGACATGTCATGCACGCACCACCACAAAAAAGATGATAATCAAATGTGGTGCATAAATACGAATCTCGTGCTCCGCGAAAATTTTTGGGATTTTTTGGAGGAGAAAAATGGAAATGAGAGAGATTGCACGATTAAGTACATCCATTTCATTTGATTGCTTTGGATACCATCAGGACTCAAGAAACAATAATAGTGATCCATTGAAGTCTTTCAATTTTTTTTTCGGTGGCATCTCCTGCCCATTGTCCCAGTCAACGGCCCACATTAAGCCAGCACAATAGAGCGGGAGTGTACAAGGATCCCTATGTAATTTCATCTCAATATTGTCGGCTAACTAAGTGAAGTACATAGGTATCCATAGACAAAAAAGCTAAAAGCCGCTTTTCGCTTCGGTTTCTCTCTTCTCTTCCGTTTAGTGCAATGTCCGATTCTCCGCCGAGAAGGAAAACAGTTGCTTTAAAACACACATACACACAAGTCTCCCTTTTTTTATTCCATCATTTTAGAAAAAAGGAGAGAAAACAAATCCTTCCGAAAAATTTTCTCTGATCTTTACCGTCAATCCATTTACAATTTATTTTGGGTGGAAAGAGCGCTCCGCTCAGCTCGTCGAGAACAATAATATCCGCCTTAGAGCGCACACATCACATCACCATCAACTCCATTTTTTACAATGCTTAGAGCACTTTACTTTTAAAATTGAGATTTTTTAAAGAGAGATACCTATAACAATGTTTTATTTGGACGAGAGAGGATAAGAAACACGCATTTACGTAAACAGAACATGTCAGACCTCGTTATCATCGGGCTTTTGTGTGCATTTCATTTGCCAATGCTTGAGTATTTTACTGCTTCTTTGTAACTGATTAAAGGCATTCGTAGTATTCGCTCTTAGAACTACTGCAACTTCCACTTTTGTCAGACATGAGGGATGAGATGAAGCAGCATACGGAATCTACTATTTACTACTATATTACGACTACATGTGGCTTGGCTTTGCTGCTCTTTGCGGCTCTCTCCTCCACGAAAGGAGGTGATCCCCATGGAAATGGATTCTTTATTTTCCAACTCTACCAAACGGCAACGGTTCAGTTCAAAGGGAATGAGTGAGGAAGGCCTCTCCCAGAGAATCAGAGAGAAAGAGGGAGATGCACCAAAGTTAAGTAAAAACATACACAATGTCTCCGCACCCTTGATTCATGCTCTGATAGCAAAAACAAAAAAAAATATACATGCTATGCTATACCCTGCCACCCTGACCCGACCTTATGCAGTTGGGTTGGATTTGCACGCTCTTGTTTTATTGTCCTGCAATTATCTAATCTTGGAGTGATGAGCGCTCTTGTGTTTATCCTTTTTTGAGGAAAATGAGTCTAGCAAATCAAAAAAATAAGCAAGTTTCTAACCTTACCCCTCTGAACCCACTCCACGAGCCCTTGGTCGTAGTCGGGTAAATCACAGGTATAATATGACAATACACATTCAGTAGAAATATTCACGTCGCACTTTCGTAATCCTGATGTGGAAATGCAATTTGAACCGCGAGTCTCCACAGGAGGAATAAACGTTTGGAAAATGAATTGAAATGAAGTTAAGGAGATTTTCCAATTGAATTATAATAGAATCGGTGAGGCGGCGGTGGTGGAGGATGCGTTCACTTGTTCAGTTTTGTCGACTTCCATCAACGATCCAAACAAAAGATAGGGAAATGAAACGAGCTCGGAAAAAGAAGAAGAGGAGAAAAAAATGAGTTCTGTGCAATGGGATGGGATGTCACGGCATGCCTCAAACTTCCATGATAAGGGAGTGCGATAAGCGGAGGCACGATACGGACTGATTCAGTTGTGAAAATCGAATCAATAAGGAGGAAGGGCACACAATGGAGTGCAATTATGTAAAATAAAGAAAACAAGCGGTGAAGGGAAAAATCAGGCTGAATGTATTCATCATTACTGAGGGGAAAATGGAAACTGTTTCTGACTGACAAATAGGTAATAACATCTTTTGATTTCAAAAAGTCATTTCTACTTCGATCATTTTTCGTTTTCCATAAAAATGCGACGAACTGACAAAGTATTTGAGAGCCGCTACTGCTACTCCGCTACCGTAGATTCCTGCCAATACACTAGGTACATATTTGTCTCCGTAACGAAGTGTAAAAAAACATCGTGTCGTTTCGTTGCAGTGTTGTGGATACCTATCCACACTATAAAAAAATGAGGTGACATGATGATGACATGAGAGAAGAGACACCGCAATGGACGGACTCATTGAAATATGATTTGGTCGGTCGGACTTGCCTCAGAATCACAATCGTCTTTTGTTTGGCAATGCTTCTTCTCGGGGAAAGAGAGAGAGAGGAGCAGAGCACCAGGAAAAAAAAGATAATGAATGAACGTCATCATCATGATCCTCAGACTCGAATCGAATGCGATGCAAGGGATTCTATTGAAAACAGGGATTAAAAGTTCCTTTTGTTGTCTCAATCAACAAAAGGAAGGAACGGACGACAGAAAATAGAATCTTACAGAGAGAGAGAAAAAA
>JAHZNH010000244.1:0-10087 GCA_027744355.1 Tyrannoseira gladiata
TGAAAATGGTGCATTTCAAATTCGAATTTGGAATGCTACCCCATCTGGGCTGAGACGAGACTTCTGACCTGGATTTCTCCCTCTCTAAATTTTAAACTTGGCCCTCTGGTTCGGTTTTGCTCGTTCAGACTGAGATTTTCCCATTTTCATGCTCATTTACGGAAGTACTGGAGTACGCAGCGGGGGTGCATGTTGTAGCCCTTTAATGGCGTGACTTCCCAGCTGGTGGTAGGTGCTACAAAACAGTGGGCGCATTAACAACCCAGAGCCCTAGAGCGGGACAGGACAGGACATGGACAGGTCCAATAAAAATATTGGGGCTTTCAAACAAACAAGAACAACTTAGGGAATTTTCATGTAAACAAAGCAAATCCTTTCATGTTTGAGTTCGAGTTGGCGTTTCAGAATGGAATGAAATAATAATACTCAGAATACGATCGGATCAGGACGAACACGCTTCAGGATTGCAGGAGGAAGAATTGCTTTTTCAACTCAAAAAATCCTAAGCCAAGCCTTAAGCTAGGCTGGGATTAGAGGAGTAAAAGTAAGTTGGAGTTGGAGTGTCGGACTAATCAGAAATTAATGCGTTTCCCATTCTTATTCCACTCGATCCGATCCATGTCCACACGAGGGCCAGCAAAAATATCTGGTAAAAATGTTGGCAGCACGGAGGAAAAAGCTAGGAGGGTTTCGTGTGTTCAGTAGTAATCTATAAAAAATGATTTAGGGTAGGAGAGCCACCCCAGATTTAGGTCATAAGAGCACGCAATATTTATCTGGTGTGAGGTGAGTGGTGGATCACGAAAAGACTCGTGAAAACGAAACTGATCAGAATCAGATAGAAAACAAATGAAATACAGAAAATCCAGCCAGATTTGTTGGGATTAGATTAGGAGTAGGAGATTAGCTTGTTTTTATTGGATTTTTCATACAGGAGTAGAAGTACTATAACAGACTAATTTGTCTGAAACAACTGCAGAATGATGGTAACAAAGCCATTCCATTCATGAATCAATATTGTGATTGTGATCCTCATTTCGATAACTGTACTTGTACTCGAGTAAATAATTTTTCATGAAACAATCTAAATCGATTGGGAAAAGATGAATGAAAGGCTAGACATTGTTTCTCTTCCGAGGATAAGTGAGTTGAGTAGGTTGTTCCATTTCCAGACCAGTCAACAGCTTTGAGTCAGCTTGAAAGGCCTTCTGTCTGCCTTTTTGAGAGGTTTTGTCAAAACATTTATTGCCTTTCCAAAAAAGCATTTTTTCCTCGTCTTCTTCCACTCTCGCAATAAATAAGGAGTGGAGTGGAGTGGATCTGGCGAAGTGAAGTGAACGATGAGCGAAACGGAGGAATTCCATCTTTCCTTTTGAATCCTTCCATCTTTCCCAAATTGAGGGCATGGAGCTGAGGAGTTAGAATGCGGATGTGATCGGATAAGATGCGATTTGATGTGATGTGATGTTCTGCACAATTTCAATTTTCATATCCTCTCTTCAAAAAAACCCCCGCTCCGGAATTTCCAGCGAGGCTCAAAGCCTTCGCTTTAATCTGGGTCTGGAGTGATCGGGCGAATGAAGGGTGAACGCTCCATAAAAGTCAATTTTCACTTGAGTCTGAACTGAACTCAACTGGATTGATTGAACGGAACGGGGCTCACGCCTTTTTTTCGCAGTGGCTTTTCCCTTGTCATTTGAAATTAGTAAACCGTAAACATCCCGGGAAGCGTTGCGTAGTACTTACGCGTGTACGTGCGTGCATATTACCGAGGTGGAAAACGAAACGACCATCTAATTCTAATACCAGTACCATTCCCCTTTATGAGTTTTTGCCCGCATTTTGGAGGCCTTTGACTTTTACGAAAGCTAGGGCTCCCGATGAATTTGTAAAAGTTCACGCATTCCCCTCCACTCCACTTCCTCCGATCCTCCGGCTCGTGTGAGAGCAGATGAGAAGGTTCAGATCCCATTCGCACGTTTTCCTGATACTTCATTGATCTGACTAAATTAAAAAGTGAGTGAAATGGCGTGGCTTGGCTTGGCCTACGAACAGGTATGTTCAAGGTACGCCAATAAAAAATACCTAAGACCAAACACTTACTTAAATATGTACCTACCCCCATTCATATTATACCGCACGTCACGCACTCACTCGATCGAGCTCGAAGAGGAATCCTCGATTCGATCCTATAACTTTGGCTTTGACGGAGACACTCACGAGGAAAATGTTGAAGTTCCGCGAACGTTCTTGAAGATTTGAAAGGGGAATGGCGATCAAATCAATTTGTGATCATGATCATCACCATCATCATCATTGAGATCATTTTTTTGCTGGCTGGGGGATGTGGATGTGGGGGAATGTTTTTATTGGATGACATGACAGGTACACAATAATTCTAAAAGAAAATCACGTTTCACGGCTAAAGCTGTTGCGGATGAGTCGGTATATGGCACGGTTCATTCATTTCATGCCCTTTTTGAATCATCATTCGTTTGATTGCCACTAATAATCATAAAATGATGATGCTGCTACCGTTCCCCACTAAAAAACCTAGAATTTTGGCAAAAAACTTCTGCAAGAAAACAAGGCTACATAAATAGTAGATACACCTGAACGAGAGTTGAGGAACGTGTCGAACTAGTTACGACAAATTGATATGTTCGATTCAAGTGGCTCAAGAATTTAGGAGTAGCAGGTTGAGTTGGTCGGTCGTCATATCGTTGGCAAATTGCTAGTGTGTTTTGCATCTCTTTAGTGGATTATTTACTTTGGCCTGCGTGTGTGGTTTGGCATCCTTCACTACACGAATTCAAATTTTATTCTTGTAGTTTGATTGGACTTTTTCTGGTATCACGTCAAGTATTATTTGGGGAGGTAATTGGTGGCGTGAGGATGAATTTTTAGGGCAGTAATGCAAAAGTTCGTGCTTGTCATTAAATAGGGTTGCCATTGTAGGTAGCCAACTTGAATTCAACGAACACGACATTGTTTTTCGGCTAAGGAGGATGGCACCTATAAAATAGGCAAGAATGTCAGTTTGTTGAATTAAATGTCAGTTTCAGACTTCGACAAAAATGGATTGTTTTGCTGCTCACACTGGACCGAAAATTCGTTCATAAAAATATGTCGTTTGCACGTCGGTACTGATTTCCGACTATCACTTGGGATTGGGAATGACGTTATTTCATAGATTCCTCGCAAGCAAATGGGATAGTAAAGAAATCTACAGATGACCGCAAGTCACGGTGGTAGGAAGACGTAAAATGGTTCAAAATGAAGTATTTGGAAATTAACGAAGAATTCACTAAATTGGAGGCGTTCTTTAGACCAATTATTACATTCCCCCATGGCGCACTCCACAATAAAAAGCAGTAAGGCAGATCCACCAGATTATTTGCAGGAGCACCGCTACCTCTATCAGCCAACGAGCCAACAAGTCCGTTACTTCCTCTCTGCTCTCACGCTTCAAGTTTCATCTTCCACACATCACATCAAACCAGCAACAGCAACTCACATTTTCCCAAAAAAAAATCTTCGCATTTTCCATGCTTCACAGATCCGATCCGATCCCGTCGTAATAAAAACACAGTTCTCTCTGTGCATCCCTCGCATTGGCAAGGCTCACCTCATCAGATCACATCACATCCTAAATCCCAACACAACAATTTTAATGCATTCCGCATTCAGTACTTTCAGTAAAGCGAAAGTAAATACCAAGAGCAAGTAAGTAGGTGAATTGTTCAACTCGATCGTTCCTCATAACTTCAAATTAACTACAGAAATTCTTTCAAAGGACCTGCAAAACAACATAGCATTCTTATGCTCTGCCTTATCTTGTCTTGATCCGCTAAGGTGAAGTAAGTACATGTGCTTTGCAGTAAGCAAGTAAGCCTCTTTGCAAGTAAAAGTACGCGCATTTCTTTATCGCAGCAAACTTCCTCGTCTCTTCCGCTCAACTTTGAGCATAATCATTCCATTTTCAATCCTTCAGCCCAGGGTAAACTTTCCCCCGAGGAATCTCCCCCTCACCCGAGAATTTAGCGCGTGCATGAGCAATTCCTAGCGCTATCGCACCATACCGACACCGGCACCAGAAGGAGAATACTAAAGAAGGATTAAGAATCTTGTTTTTTTTGCGTAGAGCCGCTAACAAAACTTGCAAACATTTTTTTGCCCATTCCATACATCTTCTTAACGCATCCCATCCCATCTCATCTCATCTTAGCTCAACTCAGATCTCCTCTTTTTTTGCCGGGTGGAGGAGAAGACACTACACGTTGTCTTTATGTTTATATTATAAGAACCCCCTTGTTTTTTTGCTAATCGTCTTGCATAACTTCGCAAAGTATGTGGATCACTTTATCGCTCGGAGGAAGCACGAAGCACGCCATGTGCGAAAAACTACAGTAAACAAAAAAAAACATCTCAGAGGACAGGGGAAAAAGGGATGAATAGAGGACTACATAGTACTAGTACTGTACTATTCGTAGTGGAGGAAAATTAGGGAAATATTTTCTCCACTCTGTGTCACACTTAATGATCCAGAGGATTTTGAACCCTGCCCTGGTATTTCTCTTTGAAAAAAGTAAATTGTTTATTCTTCTGGGACGGGTTGATGTTGATCGACGGAGGAGGAATGGCGAGCGTAACATAACATCTAACATCCTCGGAATTTGTGCCAATGGGACTATTATAATGTCAGAGTCACCGCTAGAGACCAGATGATAACCTAGCAGTAGTGCAGTGAGTGATGCGATAGGATGGTCTTGAGGATGTAGCTTCCTCTTCCTTCCCTTTAAATTGGCCACATTCAAAACTATTTACAATCTACAAACTACAATTTCTGTGCATTCATTTTTAGCACAGGAGAGAAAGCTTACTCGACTCGACCAGTGGGAAAATATTTGGAACAAGTGGGAAATTAAGAAAACCCAGCGGGAGTGAGAAGAAGTAAAAAAAGAAGTTGTTTTTTGTACTCACCATTTCACCAACAAAATTACTTCTGGGAAGGACCATCGCTAAAGGTTGGGCTTGAGAGTGGGGTCTTCTTGGCATCAGTCAGTAATTGTACGTGCACTTGTATTTGTATTCCTTTCTTCCGATGATGTGATGGGATGAGTTGAAACAGTGATGGACCTCATCTAGGCTAGGTTTGAAATTCCAAGGAGTGAAAATTCCGAAATCATGTCATGCCCATGCCACCCGAAAAAAAATGGAATGGGGAGGGTAATCGCGAATTCTTGACCTTTCGCGAGAAAAGAACTACATTTGCATGTGGTATTTCGGGAAGCATACATTCACGTATTCACTGAACATATATACTTTTAATTGGAATGGCAGGGAACATTTAAATATCTAATTTTGCAAGGGAAAAGGGCTCTTCTGAGTGGATTGTGGCTTTGGGTTGCTCCTGGGATGAATTGGCTCTGGTTCTAGAATTCTATAAAGGAATAGAAAACAATATTGTTTACAACTTGAAACTTAAACATTCAGATGCTATTACTAAATGCATTAGGTTTGTTAGCTATATTTATTGGGGTTTGGTACAGTTCCCCACTTTTGGGAATCTGAGACGATCATTATATCATAAGGCCTTATGATTCATGATCGTCTCCCTCTTCTTGTCCCCCATCCAAAGACTGTTTTTACAAGTGGCATTATGACATGACAGCCAATTACCGTATTTTATCATTATTACATTGTCCTTAATTGTAATGCAGTCTGCAGTTGCAGTAGAGAACACAACACATCCAAATAAAATGCTAAACTGATGATTGGGGAATGGACCGACTTGAGTAGACGACTTGTAGAATTGAATATTTTGGTTCCCACAAGGAGCCTCGACCATAAATCATAATTCACGGGACTACGAGCCAGCAAACTCTAAGGGCATCAGAGAGGCGAGTAGTACGCAGCTCTGGCTCTGACATGGTCATTTCATTTGTGAATGAGTGAGGAGGAGAGTTGTGAACTCCTCTCCTGAAAGAAAAACGCTCATGCTCAGGATTAAATGTTTTTCGAAGTGAAATTGAGGAGGACTGAGGCACGAAAACATCGTTTTCATTTCCATTCGCTTTTTTGCTTCTACGCTGCGCTGGCCATCAACATCACCATTGCCATCATCATAAAAATCTGAAGGGATTATTTATAGTTCTGTGTAGTTTGTAACTGAGAATTATCATTTCTCGTCATTATTATTTCAACGGGGAAGGACTCATAACAGTCAAATAAAAATAAAAGTTATGGATGTTAATATGGCCTACATGGTCAAATAGACAAATACATTCATAGATAGTTTATTAGCTTCGCTCCACTGCCACGCTTCTAGGAATGCATCCACTGAGCTTCAGTTGAGATCAGATCGAATCGAGACATTGACAACGACTAGACAAGGCAACGAGAGAGGGTGAATACTGAATAGTTGATAGTAAAAGAAATGGGCAATCCGTAATGCCTCTCTAACGCTTAATATTTTTCTGCTTCTAGAATGAATTGATGTCAAACACTCTGGTCGATCGTCTCTTTATAAAACAAAACCAACAAACGAAAGCAGTCAATATATCCAATAACTATCACCGTACAAAAATATTTATTTCCCTAATGCACCCCGCCACGAGTAGAAAAGGACTTTCGTGAGATTTGTGCATTACGCACTGTCGCACTCACAACCAGTCAGCGAATTATGCACCACCGGAGGTAACGTCTCGGGACATGACATTGCTAAATAAATATTGCTGTTCGGTGACTTATGACTTGTTGGAGAAATCTGAGCGGGGAAATCTAATCTGATCTATGGTGTCCCCTTGTCGTTTTCCTGGAAATACGCACCTGAGAGAGATGACTATCGCATCGCATTCCGGCGATCACATAATCGGTCATTGATAGAATCTCATAGGAAGTTCATGAAATGCTTGGATTGTTTATGGCAACAAGTCAGTCAATCACTACTAAGAAAGGGACAACCAATCTACATCATTAATATATTCCAATTCCCACAGAAAATATGAAAATCATCGCCATTGAATTACAAGTGTACTTTTGCGAATTCAACCTGTTGTATGTAGTGCGCAACTGCGACATGACACAATCACACGTGGTTAGTATGCCTATCTCCAGGAATAAATAGAAATCTCGTGATTTTCGTAGATTCATCTGCCGTCTGCCCACTATTTATTTCGATAAACATTCTGCTCATTGATTCAATAGATAGATAGGTAAAACTACTCATAGTAAAATGTCGTGTCATTCATCCACTGATTCGTAGTCACATCTCACATCCTCTATCAACATAAATCTCGTAATAAAATAAACGACTAACTAAGAAAAGCAATTTGGATTAGCCCATTCTATGCAGTCATAAAAAATTACGAGGAGATGAATGAATAAATGAATGAATTGATTTGATGATCATATCATGAATTTATTCTTTCGAGACATGACATGATACCTCCAAAACACAACATCATCGTATCGTGTTATGATGCCCATTAATTTTCCGATTTCTTTTTATGTGAAATCCCTGCAAAAAAAGCGATTAATCTCTGCCGTTCAAACATGCAATGCAGTTTGTCAACAGATCGACAAAACTTTTCCTTTCAGATTTTCTGGCAAATTCAACTCGGGGACAGATACAAGATGCATGAATCACGAAATAAGAGAAGTGCATTCCCTTCATAAGTTTGTTGCATGCAAAAAAGTTATTTAGACATGGGCTGGCTCAAAAATCAGATGAGTTTTCTTCCATAGCCCAAATGTACCTAAGTATGTCTTTTACTATTGTACATATCAAATATCCGTGTTCACTACCTAAATATTTATGTATATTGATATGCACTTCTCTTACTATATTGCCGGCGACAGAACATGCCACGCGCTCTAAGAGGATTTGTCTTCCTCACATATTCACACCACATAGGTTCTTCCCTTTTCCTTAAGCTAGTAAAAGTCAAAGCATTCATTTATGACTTTATGACGGATATAATGCAAGCAGTAATGGATACTTCACTCTTGAAGAATACAAAGTCATATTTATAAGATCCGAACATTGCGTGATGTGATGATGCCTCACCATCAAATCCATTCATTCATTCATTTCTGATCCCGATAAATGAAGAGAGTGACAAAAAAAACTTTCTCTTGCTTCTCAAAATACCCATTCATAATGCTCACACCTGAGCAGAAACAGTAGTCGCCGGAGTGAACTGATGTGATGAGATGAGATGGCTGCGACTTGGCTTTCTTAAGCTGACACATTCTCATAATCATTATATTTTTGTGAGGAGTCAATCCAATCCCTACTTAAATGAAATGGAGGAGATTGTGAATCCTTACGGTCACTTTAAAATCCTCGCTCCTTTCAAAACATTTACGAAGCAATAAAGTGACCAGCCCGAGATGTAAGCAGAGTTAATAGGAGACCGTTAGGGGGGAGATTATATTTGCACATTACTTTTCACATCCCCATTCAATACCCAATGTCCCCATGTGGAGGGGGCTCTAAACGTCACTTTGATGATGATGATGATGTTGTGTTGAGTTGTGTTGTGAATGAATTGAAAAGTGAGATGATTTTCTGGCGAATTTTCCCCTTCTTTTGTACTCTGTCCGCAGGGGACTGATTGCTTTGCAGCGGAGCAAGGGGGAGCTCGATTTATGGTTTAGAGTTGTTGTTGTGTTGCAGAGAGTGAAAATTTAAGGCACGGGGTAAATATCCTCATCATCATGATCATGATGATCATCACTCTGAATAATTTATTCATTATGATGGGACAGTTATAGCCTCGAACCGTTTCATCTCTTGGCGAANCTCTGAATAATTTATTCATTATGATGGGACAGTTATAGCCTCGAACCGTTTCATCTCTTGGCGAAAGGGAAAACAGAAGAGGAGGGAGTGGGTTAGTAAAGCAGAGGTTGTCTGCTCACTCGGATTTCTGCAAAAAACTGCATTCCTCACTGATCACTTCACCACTCTACCTTGAGGACATTCTTTTACTTTTGGTGAAGGTAAGTAAAATCCTTAGAGGCATCAGAATCACTGACTGAGGAAATATGCCATATATTTGACTTGGCTTGAATGCTCACATTAACTGGTTCGGATCTGGCTTCCTCTGAAATTCTGCAAGAATGATGCAGAAATACCAAACAACCTGAGTGAACCTGAGTCAGGTAAAAGTATTTCGTGTTTGTGGTCAAGCTTTGACTCGGCTTGGCATCCTGATCCTGACTCGTTGCCGCCGGCAGTGGCGGCAGCGGCAGTGTGCATGCAATTTCTTATGCAAAAACAAAGAGGCACGCTTGAAGCTTTGGCTTTTGAGCACTTTTGCCAAGTAAAAGTATTAAATAAGTAAAGTAAATACTTAGGAGATGAGATCGTCATTGTGGTCAGTGAGCGGTGGTGCGGTATGCATGATGATGGTCTAGACAAGGAATTTTTTCAACTAACTTCGTACAAAATAGTCGCATACCTCTGTAAATGCCATTATCTCAAATGCTAAGAATTTACAAAGCTGACTCTTTCTGTTGTAGTTATTCCTGCCGCTGCTGTTGGGGAGTGAATTGCATTATAAGAGTAAATTCTACGAGACAACTTCGTGAATAAACACTTATTATGATAATGTTATGCGTGGTTTTTCGCGAAAAAAGGTCATTTCTCATTTTCATTTGAGGTCAAGTAAAAGCTTGTAATACCAGTGGACTGCCACTGCCAACTGCCACTTACCGCAGAATGTCTACTTTGTAATAAAAAGTACTAATAGGAATGCTCGCATAAGTATGAGTACTTAAGTTAACGAAGGAAGAAGAGGAGGATACAAGTAAAATGGCGATTTCCTTACAAGATCATCATGATCATGATTGCCTATTCATTTCGGTAAAGTCTATAACGTGCCTTCTCGGCTTTACAGTTTCTCTTCGAAGAACCATGGAGGGGGTAGAATTCAAGTGGTCGAGTGAGTATTTATGAGATGAGTGCCCCATGCCCAAAAACATTGTCTTCACTCTTGACTTGACTTCTGAAGGAAGTGGTCCGTCTAGAGTCTAGACTCAGTCAGTGCACAATCGGTTGATGAATATCTCAGAAAAA
>JAHZNH010000245.1:0-16281 GCA_027744355.1 Tyrannoseira gladiata
GGAATCAAAACATTTTGAACGAATTAGGTGAATGGTGTGGTAAGCTTGTCTAATTAGCCTAATAAAATGATTAATTACGATTGGAAGCACGAAGTTGAAAGTAAGTAAATAAGTAAAATGCTGCAGGAGATTGTTACTGATTTACACCCCTAGCATTGGGAAATAGTAGGGCAGGTGGCAGGTCAAGTGTGAATTATGTTTCCTCACGATTCTACCAAGACCGACTAAGACTCTCATAAGAAATCGTGGCAATTCTGTATCCGGGTCAATCGTTTTGTAGAGTCCTGCGTTATTTTAATGTTGTGATTGCTTTTAGTTTCCTAAAGTTCCGAGTCTTCAGTTGTAAAGCTATTCTAATGAAGGGGAACGGATAAATTCGACACCATTTCCATAATTTTTTGTTTCTAATCCTAACATCAAGAAACTAGTAAATATGACCACCGCAATTAGCTGAAGTTGCCATAACTTCCACTTTCGATTTACATGTTTTTCTGGGAGCTCGAATATTCAGTACTGCGTTCTAGCTGCCTAGCTCAGACCTTGTTCACACTTTCTCCCCTCCTAAACGCTCTCCCCAGGACTCATCCTCAACCAACTACTATTAGGAGACCGTTGAATCCACAGGGATTCAGCATCTCATCTTTCATCCTCTTCTTTCCACTCGCATACAGCATCCATTTTTTTCAATTTCATCGATAAAATCTTGGAATGCAAATACTACAAATTACAAATAGCTAATGTGAGCCAAGCCTGTCAAATCAAACGAGTCGATTGAAGGGATCAGGTTTCGTCGAGCAAACTTGTTCACTCACTCACTCATTCCTGTTATCATTATGATTATTAGTTTGTTTTTTACTGCTTAATGCGCTGGCATTTTAACTTTTTAAGTGAATTTACATGACTCCCTCATTAAAAAATCCCTTGAGGATTGGTAGGCGCACTTAATAGAGTCACAAGTCACCCCACCACACCACCACATTACAATAAAGTACAGACTCATAACAATAATAATTGTTTTTGAGAGGCTCCATTAATCGTATTGGAAAATATGAGGTGTGTACTACAAACTACAAAGCAGCGAGTAAGTTGATCCCATAAAGGATTTTCCAATAGTGCAAGATCATCATTGTCATCATGATCATCATCATTGTAGCTAAGTGGACCGAGCTGCTCCAATATCGGAAACAACTCAATGGAGTCATTCGAGAACAAATCAATCGATCGATCGATAGTTTTTCGTATTTTTTATTGCATTACAAGGCACTCATGTAAAACCGCATTTACATAACCCCTATTAGCATCTTTTCGCCATAATAAATAATAAGCGAAACCCAAAATTGTATTATACTCAAGTAAGCACTGTAAACTTCTGCATTAATGTACCCAGTCCATTGATTGTTCACCCTAGCCCTCCACAACATCTTCGATTCCAACTCCAACTGTGAAGCATCGCGAAGACCAGCATTTTTCACTATTTTACGATTCTTTTGAGGAATCTATCTGCATAAGCGCCAACTCTAGCCGGGGTAAAGACCAATGCAATTGCAGTCACCAATTCAGCTTTTTATCAGTAAATAAAACAACGACGGTTGATTCTTATGCGATGCTCAATTATAGTGGTGGATAGATAGGATTTGGTGAATTGGTATTATTGGTGCTGGTGGCGAGCGAAGCCAGTAATACATTAGGAGATAACATTACTGAAGATGCTTTCATGAGACATCTTTCTTCCTCGTCTCTCGTCTCACGCGGCGAACAGGAGAAGCATCATCTTCTTCTTTTCTTGGCCTACGACTGCAAGTCTGTCAAGTGGAGGGGACGAGGTAATAATGTAAAGATGTAAAGTACTTCTATTCTATTCTATTGTACAACTCACTTATTTGTTTTGATATTTCTTGCCAATATCTCAAACTTTTCTTGGGATGGAGCTCGCAACAGAAAAACAATCGTCAATCGACAGATCGAATCAATATTAATATATTAGGATTCGCCCTTATCTCCGCAATGAAGATAGGGGATGACAAGGCCCAGTGTTGGGTGATGAATGACTGATTTATGTGATCACTTTTGGTTGTCATTAAGCTCAGAAATCAATGTGAATAAATAAACCATTGAATTTAGTATGCGAAAAAAAACCCAATGAATATAAGTAAATGGTCCCATTCCATTGATTTGATTCGATTAAAAAGTACTGGCTCTGTTTACTCATTGCGATTACCCTCATTATCCAAAAAGACAGACACATTGTTTCGAGGTGCATAATAATGATGCCATCAGTGATTAAAAAACTGCTTTAGGAATCACATTACAATAATCACATTCATGGTCAATGGTAATCATACTGAATTCCCTATTTCCCAAAGAAAGCTTAATGCTCTCACTTGATGACTTTGCGTTCAGAAAATTCACAAAAAAAGAGAAAGATTCTTTCTTAACGCGTGTGACCCAATACCTGTTTCGTTTTCAACATCAGGACTACAGAGGCAACAAGACATTTTTATGATAATTAGCCCAGTCTCACAGGATCGAGAAATTGTTTTTTTTCCTCTCTCGAAAATAACGCCTGCCTCAACGAAATCCTTAAGAGCCAAGCCACAAACTGAGTAAGTCAGTGAGAGATGAATGAAATTCGAAATGGACTGAAACATGTGCCGTCTGCCTTCTGACTACACATATATTTTTTTTATTCTTCAAATCCGCAATTCTTTTTTAGTTTTTAGCAATACTCGTTTGTTTGCAAACAAGCTGCTTTATCTAAATGTGTCCAGTTTTGTTGTGAATTGCACACAATTATTGGCAATCACAATAATTTATCTGCATCTCAGCCCAGCTCCACTCCACTCGACTTGACCCTTCCTTCTCCTCGTCTGATTCGAAGTTGCGTATTTAGTGGCTGATGTAGTCAATTCGAATTTTCCTAATCCTGAGTTGAGCTTAAATATTTGAAGTCAGGGATTTTCACTCGAGCTGGCTAACGAGCCCGAGTCATGAATATAAACAAAGTGTACTCATCCAATCAAATGTAATGATAAGATCTCTTCAAAATATACACTTTTTGATCACATATATATGCATTAAGGTAGTATAAGTGATGGCATTAAACTGCTTACGCAAATCTCCATTTACTTAAGTCGACTCGACTCGAGTTGCGTTGGCCTGGCCTGGCCTGACTCACGTCAATACTTTCAGACTTAGGCTCTACCACGGTCAGTTTTTTTCCTGTAGCCTTCGTGAAAACCCTAAATTGTCCTACTCGGTAAATAAGTATCTCGGTAAAGCCCAACAATGACCATTCATATCCATAAATTTTGGGTCTTTACCTCACTAAATTTTAATTGAATTTCCTTTATTCCACTTTGCTTAATCTCTGTCTCACTCGCTCGAGGAGAATACGCTCCGTTCTCAAGAGCAATTTTTTGTGCTGTCGCGTAAGTCCATTCCCTTTTGTTTCCGTCAGCATTTGCTTAATTGCAATTTATGAGGTTTTATGGGACGGCTGAGCCAACAAGAAGAATGGCTATTGCATTTATTACACTTCACACTCTCATAGAAGTTACTTTCCCCACTGAAGCAAAAAAAAAACTCGAATCGCATCTGAATGAGTTGAGTTGAGTGAAGTTGGACTTGAAACGATTAGAATCTTAAATGACTCGCGAACAAATTTTCCTCCGCTAACAGGACTAGTCTCTAGTTTTACCATCCCATGATATTTGGATTTGTTAGTTGATGTTGATGCATTCCTCTTCTCCTCTTAAGTAGATTACTTATTCGAGGGGACACAAAAACACATTATTCCTGTCTTGATCCGACCCACCATCATCAGCTTCAAATGCTGAGCCATGCCATGATTTCTGTGAAAAAAATGTTGACTTTTTTTATTAATCCAAAAGTCCAAAATCCCTCTTTCTCTCATTTTCTAATTCCGGGTAGAGTACCATTGTGATCATCTTCATGAGGACGAGAATTACTTAGGTACTCATTTATTTAGTAGTTCTGAGGAATACAATAATTCGAAAAAAGTAGCATGGAACGAAAGAATGAAACCAGTTTAAATATCACAGGCCAGGCCTAGCCTCACTGCCTTGCCTTTAGCTTTAGCCCGACTTCATTCGCACGGCACTCTACTGTCGTGGTTGTTGTAGCGTCGCCTCAAGACAAGAGCATCATCAGCATGTTACATGACTTAAACTTGCTTTCAATTTATTTCAAACCCATTTTTATTCCGATCATGACGTTTATTCGATGAATAAATAAGTACCACAGGCCAGGAGAGGATCAGATCAGGCTTGCATGAAGCAAAACAAGATTACTTATGAACGCTTCTTTGAATCCGCTGAGCCACGCTGAGTAGTAAAAATGTATTTCTTTTTTACTACTTGACTTGACTACTACTCGCAAACTCCTTCAGAAGCTGGCCAATTGACATTCTGCAAATAAGTAGATATTCACCAGGGGAAAGAATTCATTATGACGGTTGAGCAAAAGCAAATAGCAAATCTACTCTAATTTTCCACCGCAATAAATCATAAGCGTATGGCGAGATGCAATTCCTCCTTTCAGCGTCTTCGTTCTCTGGAGTGGTTTGGATCGGTTCGGTTCGGTTTCGCTTGGGGAAAAAGGGAGCCGGACCTTTTAACCATTTTTATTGCCTCTCTCTCTTCTCCTCTGTTGTTTTTTCCCTGTTCGGAGAAAGAATTGCCTATTCTGAATAATAATAATAATGTAACTCGTTAAAAAAATCCTTCAGTCCTTCTCCAAGGTAGGATGATGGAGATGCCAATGCTGAGGAAAAGATACGATCTTGATTTTTCTTCTTTCATAATGAAAAAATCTTGTTTTCCCCAACAATACACAGGTTAATTAGCTAATGACCGTGTAATTCCCTCACGAACGCGAGGAACACGCCCAACGCAATGGGTAATTTGCGCGCTTCATTAGACCACTTACGACTAGGTTGCTCCTGAGTGGAATTGAAAAAAGAGCTTATTAGGGATTGTAGGTGACTTTATTCAGCGAAGGGAAGATCTCGATTAGATGAAAAAGTTCAGTTGTCATGAGACCTTGAAAAGAAATATTGTTTTAGGTCGGGTTTTCATTCCGCTTCTGAAAAGCAGTAGCGTTTTGCGATATAATCATTCCCACTAGATGGTAGACAAATTCCGGCGGCGACTAACAGGCGATTCATGACGTCCAGAATTTACGCTACGAAGTTTGTTTCACATTTCCCCTAGACCGTTAAAACTTCCAAATTGTACCTGTATATGCAAAAAGTTTTAAATCGTTCCCATTTCTGAATCTCATAGCATTTTCTCCGATTACAAATGCGAACCCGTCACTTCTCCCTTAGACAATTACAATGAATTGGAGGAATGGATGGATCATCATAAATCATTCAGCGTGCCAATAAGTGTCTGTCAGACGAGACGATGATGCGATGTGTCATTCTATCGAGAATATATTCAGCCGTTGAAAAGTCAGACACCTTTATACCCTCCGCAAAGGTTGGATTATTCTGTGGATGAATGATCATGTTGGGTCGAGTCGAGCCGAGCCGCTTCGAATCCGCAAAACGAAGGCTATCAATATCATCTTGTATAGTGGTAATAATTTGCAATGATGCAATCATTAGACTATCACACGATTAGAAAAATACACATTCCTCTTCTTCGCTCCTTTTAATTAGATGTTGGGTTACTACTTACACACACATATATTAACTTTAGTATTTGCATGCTTGCTCAAATATTTAAGTGAGTTGTTTTTTCTCCGTCTGAATCTCTTGCGGCAAACATTATTTATGGGGGCATCACTCAACTCACTCACCGATCGAATATTGGTTTTCCATCTTAATTGGCAGTTAAGGCATGTGGTAGTGACTACCTGATAAGATCTCACCCCAAGACAATAAGTATCAACATCAAGCTATTTTGTGAAGGCATTCATTTGAATTCCCTTGTTCACTTCGCCTCGATTCCATATGTGTAATCGTTTAATCCAAAAGATCAATCCATGCATGTAAAAATGGTTCCTAGAAGTGATTGTCACAATCTGCCAGGCAAATCCTTCATAATTTAGTTGGACCTCTCCTACTTAAGAAGTGATTGTTAGCTCAGCATTGTATTCAAACACAAAAGGATCGTGGGGATCAGTGGCAAGGGATAAAGTGCTCAAATGAAGCTGTTTGCGTGACAGGACATAATTTGCGCACCTACTCACTCACTTACTCGCTTCATTGCTCACTTCAATATAAGCTTCGCAAAAAAACGCTCAGATGCACTTTATTGGCATTTCTAGGAAGAAAACTTGATTAAAAAATTTAGAGACATTGTAAATATAGAAAAGTTGAAACCCCTGCCGTAATTAAGTATTTCCAGCAACAAGGTTTCATTGGAGTGTATAAATTAGATACATCTATTTCGTGACTTTGGTAGCCTTCCACCAACGATAAATTCTCAGTTTATCAAGTTTTGACTTTTTCCTCATCATCGGCTCTCAGTTTCATTCAAGCATTTGTCTTCGAAATGGAGTTTGACAGGTGTCTGACTCTTCGAATGGCTGGTACACGTGATTCCCATTCCGAGCAAAATGTATTGAAGTCTTCACTCCTCAAAAAAAACAGAAAAGCCTTATTCAGATCCTTGCAGAACTTTCTGACATAGATATTACTTACTCGATAATTTTAAAAATGAAGAACCATAAAAATATAGAGTCAAAGGCATTCTGTGGCTATTTTTACTTGATGTGACTAAAAAGTTTATTAATGCGCAATTATGAACTCTGCCAAAAATGGGAGTGCATTCAGCATTCCGCAATAAGAATTAAAATATGTGAATAATTCCCTTAATATGAATTTTGCTCCCAGCCGCAGCCATTTCGAGAAGACGTAGAAGGCACTATGACGCACAAAGTTTCCAAAGGAGCTTACTAAGCAAAATATTTTTTATCGGGTTGTTGTGCATACAAATCGCCTTTATCAATTACCATAACCATCCTTCTCCAACCAAGTCAAGCCAAACCATAGCGAGCTTGTTTTTTTTTGGTTTTTTTATATGAAGTGCGTGGGGCGGGGGAAAGTACTAACTAGAGGAGCCATTTCTTTCAATTCACTTCTTTCCCTTCATAAATATTCAAAAATGGAGAAGCACAAACGCACATTACGAAGGTAATGGCCGCAAACCTACGGAACTAGACAGACTCCGTCGGGACTTTTCAGTGAAAATGTAAGCATATTTTTTTCCACTGTTCGAAAGAAACCCCCGCCTCACCACTCCAAACCACCGCACCGTAGTAATGTTCCAAAGTTTGCCAATTCCTAAGGTCGAAATTGCTTTTCTTTGGAGAACAACAAACGCAATAGTTGAGTTGTTCTTTCCACTTGTACACATGTACATGTACGTAGACGGAGACTACTTCAGGGGAAATGTCTCATTCCTCCCGGATAGGAAGGTACAGCTCGAGTTCCCACAGATAGGAAATAAGTCCTATAGTACACAGCCTTAGTTGTACTTTATCCCTGAGAAGTACTTTAAGGTCATCGTTCGTTTATTTGAACCCATTAGAAGCACTCGTAAAAATGAACTTCTGACTACTTTCTCTGGGAATATCCTGCTCATTCAGCAGCTTTCTCATTCGGCTCGACTTGAATCAGCGGAAAAAAAAGAACTTGCAGGAGGACGGGACATTCTTTTCCCCAGTCGACCACTTGTAAATGCGTTGTAGGACCAGACTCTTCCCAAATGTTTCTGTGCTTTGGGGTGCATGCCTATTTTCTTAATTGTATTACATTTTCAAGAAAGTTAAGCTCTCTATTGCTTCTTCTTGATACTTCTGGGCAATTTTGTACAAACAATAACTCTTCTGAAATCAGTGCCTACAATATTTCTCCTATTTTTTAAACCTGGCCAAAGCTGCATTTCGTATACATCTACATCACATCCGAAACAAAATTTGCGACTGTCTCTGGCTGATTACGCAAAATAATTTTATTGTTTGGAATTTTCCCTCAAGTCTAATCATAACTCTTGCTATAATCTTATCAATCATAGACCAAATCATTTAACGTGGTCTGGAAATCCATCCTAGAATAAAATGGAAACGCGCGTAGAATTCAAGACGAGGTAAATTTTCACCCCGACATAAAAATTCAATTCGCTCCTAGTTTCAAATCAATTCTCTCTCAATTCTGGACAAATCCTACCAAGCCGTGACTCTATCACATTTGATTTTCCCCAATTTATTCTGATCTCCTCCTAGATTGAATGGAGAAATATATTTATTCCATTTCACTCATTTCATTTCTTCCAGCAATTTTCAACGTTTCCTCCAACGAATGTAAAAGTCCACGTACCATCAGAATCGTTTCCATCAAGCTATGAAAAATGTGCCAATGTCCGTGTACCAATTCCAGAGTGCTTATTTTCCCTTTTTTGGCAAGCTTCTCGCTTCTGAACTGGGACCTATCTCAACAATGCACAGCCACCATGTCATTCCACGCCATGCCCATTTCCTCCACGATCGTCAACTGTCAGCGGAACGACCACGAAAATCTCAATGCAATATCTTTCTCTTGGAAAACGTTCATTTTTATTGCGCTTTTCAATTGTTATTGCAACTGCGAAAGTAACACATCCCCTCCCATCCTCCTCCTCCTCCAGAGCAGTAAAGTTTTGTCCAGTACAAAGCAACGTCATGCTCATGCTATGCAATGCAATGATTTGGCCAGCCTATTCTGACCTGGCTGGCACGGAGAAACAATAACAGTAAAGCATAAACTAGACTTGTGACCAATAACTCATGACACTTACTTATTCTTCATCCTCGGGAAATACGGGCTTCGTATTCCTTTCCCATTTTTCAATTTGTCATCGTGAAGGAAAAGTGTCAAACAATGTACTTACTTCTTACACTGGGATAGAATGCAACGAGCCAGATGAAACTTTCCTTTTTAATCTTGACCAACGACAACGATAAAAACCGTGAGTGAAATGGTAATGCAATCGTAATCGCAATCCCCTGAAAAATACAAAATCCCGCACTTTCTTTCGCTCTGTAAGAGAATCCATGCCTACATAAAAAATTATATGATGATAGTTATTTCTCCCATCCCACTTTTCCCCTCCCCTTTAGGAAAAAAAGAGAAACATAAAAGTAGTACATGTTCCATTTCATTGAAAGGGAAAGCGCCACGTAAGCGGAACTTATTCATCCTTGTCCACTCCGTTTCATTTCATTTCATTTATGTTTCGATTCAATGAAAACAGGAAGAAACCGGCAATAAAGGGAGCTAGCTGCACTTTATGCAAAAATACATTTACAAGTTCCCATAAAAAAGTGAAAAATCCCTACCCATTCATAAGATGCTGACGTTACAGAAAATACTACTACAACTGCAACCATTCTTTTAAAAATGCGCTAATCCAGGAAATATAAGAACTGCTTATATATTTTCCCTCCACCAACTGCATGACCTGGCCTAGTCTCCACTGGACCACCCACAGACTTCCTCTTGTAGGGAAAAAATTAGAACAGAAGTAGTCAAGTCGAATTCCAGAATGCCTTCGTATCGGTCGCCCGTTCGACATGTGAATCCAGCATCTAACTCCGTTCCTATATTTGCTTTCGCGTATTGCATTTCTTCCGCGACAAAAAATTCCACGCTTCTAATTCTGGAGACTTTCCTCCAGCCGGACTACTGGAATTCCCGTTTTGGAAGGCATCCCATAACTTTTCTGCTCTACATCTTGTTGCATCGCAACCCAAACCACGCTTCTAATTCTAGAGACTTTCCTCCAGCCGGACTACTGGAATTCCCGTTTTGGAAGGCATCCCATAACTTTTCTGCTCTACATCTTGTTGCATCGCAACCCAAACCCGGCCAAACTCAACCCAAGAAATTATGGCTTCTCGAGCCAAGCAAAAATGCATAATGTTTTCACCTCACTTTCATTGCGAAACATAATCCGCTTTCCTCATCTCTTCCCCCTCGTCCGTCTCTTCAGCAACTTGTCTTGCTCTCGAATGCTTCTCCTTCTTCCGTCCTGCCTGCGTCCCCACCCCATAATTATTTTGTCTCGTTAAGTAAGTGACGTAAATAGATGTACGTGATACTCTACTATGACCTGTAATGTATTTAATGCGTAGGTAGTAAGTACTAATCCGAGCTTTCCAAAGTACTAGAGAAACAAATTCCCCATTCATGCATCTGTGCCCATAACTGCGAACACACATCTCACTTATTGGGCGAGATTGGCCGTTCTGCTGTCGATTCACAAGTAGTTAAGGGAAAAAGTTTTCCTTGCAACTTAATCCGAATCGAGCTACTACTATTACTATTATTACTACAACTACTGCAACTACTTACTTATGAACTCCCCACTACCATTATTACAACCTCGCACTTCCCTCTCGAAACATTTGGAGCAGAAACTTCGAAAGATGTTCACAATCGGTTCCGAGGAAATCAAAATCTCCACAGTTTCATTCATTCATAATATTTCCCCTGGAAAAAATCGACTCCCCAATTGGTGCTCCACACTCATCGTCCGGGGGAAAGTTCACTGACTCCTGAAACTACTCCAATTTCACGGATCGTGCAAACTACTTACTACTGTTGCCATACCATCCCATCCTAACTGAATAATCCATTACCGGACTGGGGGAAAATGAAAGTGATGACAGGATAGGGCACGAAGCTAAGGAATAAGAATGGACCGACACTGTATAAATATTAAAATTGTTCTCTTCCACCGATAAGATCTGCCTTCATTACGAAAAAGTGAACTTTTGTCCACCAAAACCGAATGAACTGCAATGCTCTGCAACTGAAACAATCTTAACCATTCTGCCCATTCCACTGAGGCGAAAAAATTCTTCAAACTTTTTTTCTGGTACAATTGTATTCGACGCCTCCGCCTTTTCCTCCGCAATTTTTCACGCCCTAAAACGAGGGCATTAGAGAGGATTACATGTTTCCTAAATATGAAATGGGGGAAAACTTTTCTTGGGAGTACTGGATTCAATTAGGCCATCCATTCAATTTCATTGTGCCCCAAAAATAGCCCCAACGCCATTAAGGGGCCACTCCCCTCCCAAACCGAAGGGAAATGTGTGAAACAAACCCCATCCTTCCTTATCTGTGGTGACTGACGAATCCCCCCAAAAAACTCCATTTTCACTCCTAAGAAGTATCCACTCCGTTCATTCACACTTCCTTTTCCATCCTCCGCAGAAAAATGAATCTGTGCATGCTTTCGAGAGAGAATCTTCCTTAAGCTTCAGCATCATTATTTTATGATCGATGATGACACAATTGGCTGCGTAATGTAATACCGACAAGTTTTTTACGAGCGGTACGCAGTCAGAGAATATTACGGGCCCGGTTTTTCTCTATGTATTTCTATTAAATAAATTCCGATGTCCTGTCTCTCTCTCCCTCTGTCTTGTCTTGTCTTCTTGTTTCCTCCGAGATGTTCCCATGCAGGGTTTAGTATTGAGTTTAGGATTTCGGGAAGCTGAAGTCAGACCAGACGATACCACGGCAGCGTGTGCCTTGCTCTAACTCTCGCTTACGCACATGCTATAGACACGTGGCAAAGGAGGGATTGAATTAGTGCCACTGCTTCCCTTTCGAAATCCCGCACAAGTGTATTGGATTGGGTCCGCACACATTTATTTCCCCCACTCCATATATTTTCCCAATCTTTACGGCCATTTTCATTGCCTCATGCGTAAGTCGTCGTATATTCCATCCGTCGTCAGTCGCCATTTGGCTGAAGACCTCATAAAAAAGTATTTTACTGGAAATTCCTCCTCGATTGAAGGACAAATTATAGTGCGTGACCCAAAAAAAACTAATCCAAGCCATACCAACTTCATGCTTAATAATACCGAACCAATGGATTTTCATACATAGTCCTCATGAAGGAATTTCCTCAAAAAAATTACTAATGAAACGAATGGAACACCCGAGAAAAAAAAGTAGGGAAGAGGTAGAAAAACTAAACCGAGACTAAGAGGCGAGCTAGTGGATTCTCATTTTTTTCGTGCCGCACCAGTAAAAATCAAATGAAATATGAGAAATCATTGGGAAAATGGTAATAAAAGCGAACTTCTTCATCTTATTCCGGCTTCGGTCCAAGAGAGGTAAAATAAGTAAGTGAGTGAGTCGGATGGACGATCATTTTTTTCCTGTGGAATTTTTTCATAGGTATAAGGAAAGTTTAATGTACGCAGAGGAACGCATATAATTTACGCAATTCCTCCTGAGAAAACTTTTTTGGCTTCGGTAAGTAAGAAAGTTTCCGCGTTATCATATCTCCCGCAGTACAATATTTGTCAAATCCTATCTGGGCCAATCAAGTCACCACCAAATGCTCCGCCATTTCTCTTTCCCCCAGAAAATAAATCGCTGAGGGGAGAAGATACTACTACTCGCCGGTGGTAGTACTTCCACGAAGAAAAAAAGTTTCCCCTATAAAAATCTGCGTAAATTTCCTCAACGCAATATATCTCCGTCGTTCGTGATGAATTCCCCATTTCGTGACATTCGGCCTCTGCCCCTGGGTTTGCCCTTTTCTTTTTGGTTGCGAAACAAATGGAAATGGGGAAACTTATTTTGGGAGAAAAATGTTCTGTGGTTTTGGGGGGATTTTGGGTGGTGGTTCGATTTTCTTTCGGTGTTTTCCTTCGGATCTCTTCATATTTCTTTCGGTGGCACATTCACTATTGATCTGATTGGATAAATTAAGTTGTACAAAATGGATATGGCTGTGGAGGCATCGGTGCATTTCAACGTAATAGGACAGGATGACAGGAGTAAATCAAGGGGAAAACGAGATCTCCAATGATGTTGGCACCCGAAAGAATAAACAGCTCAGCTCAGTTCTACTCCCTTCTTTTCTGGGGGGAAGCATGGAAGAGTAAACATTTATGTGCTTTTTATAGAGCCTAAGCCCAAATCAAAACTGCATGTCATAAAAACGTTTTTCCGCTGGCAGATATCATCATCATCAACATCTTGTTCAGGGAGCGAAATGGGAGAGGAAATGTGTCTCTTCGAAATGGATGTGCAATTTGCAATGGGATAAGATGGGATGGAATCCGACTCTCGGATGGGATGGGTGCCAGGTGCATTAAAAAATATCCCTGCTTGTTTGTCTCATGCTGATGGCGATGAGCTAGGGAGATGGATGGAGTAGGGAAAATCCGTAATTTTGACTGAATGGAATGGGTGGGACAGGTGCAGGAAATTCTCGACGGATATGAAGGAGAAAGATGATGAAGAACACTGAAAATGAATGAAATGAGTAAGACGCATAATTGAGGAGTATCTCTACACTTGTGGATGAGTGGATCAGCTATTATTCCCATAATTTTTAAAAATTGATTTGTGGTTTTATTTTGAACTATGTTGAAATTTTGGAATTGAATTTATGCGCCCTTTTAGTGTTGAAGTGAATCGAATCTTACGAATGGAAGTGGATCGAATGGGAAACTCTGAATTGCTCAAGCTAATAAGTAAGTAAAATGCGGAATGATATGAAAGCCTCAAATCTCAAGTAAAATATCGAGAATGAGTGCCATCATCAAGTTCGTAATGTGGAATGACCTTTTACTTAGCTAGGTCCAGGTCCAAATATGACATTTTCCCCCAGTCGAATTCTGTATACGCATTCGTGGGAGGGAATATGACACGACACTTCATTTCACCACCCAGAAACTTCATCTCCCATCTCTCTCCCTCTTTTCGTGAGTCTTTTTTTGTCTGAAATATCATTTTCAACTTGTTTTCTCCTCTTTTGCCTCATTCACACTCTGTCATAACTTCTCCACGACCATCACTTTCATCGCAAATGAGACGCCACCACCTACTCGTCATGAGAGAGAAATGGAGTGTGAGTAGGGTTCGAAGAGCTTCTCTCCTTTTACTTCAGTTTTTAACGTACTCACGAGAAGTACATCTAACTACGGGGAAGAAAGAATGCTTTTTGTATTTGTTTTCTCTGAAATCGAAAACCTGGTCGTGTGTCAGGTTGTCCTTTTCAGTGTCTAAAGATTTTGGACCTGCTCAACAAATTGACGTTGACAAGTGAACAAGGTACAGACAGACATACGTAGTTAGGAATCGTGAAGGCATAGAAAGTAATTTCGTTGACTGTCAAATACTTTACGTCGAGATTCCTCTGTCTCATGATTAAGACAACAAAAACAAGGCAAGTGGATATATTTGTTGGAAGTGTTGACATGCTGCTTCAATTCGAGTTGAGAAGCTTTTTTAGGATTTTTGAAAAGTTTTGTAACATTTCTTTCCCAGATTTTGCTCCTTATCGGATAACTCAGATTTCAGTTGAATCTCAAGAGATGGAGAGGTGTAAATACGTATGTACATTCCGTGAAAGCCTGAATTCTGTTAGAAAATGTCCACTGGAACCAGACATGTACGACATTAGTAAAAATACTGCATGTCTCGGAATATAACCGGAGGAACAGATTGGTCGATTTGTGTTCTCTTGATTTTCATTAATTAGGATGGTGCAGTACGCGAAAAAATATAAGGGTAATAATATGGAATGAACTTGTGTAGGATGACTGCAGCTTAGCGAATTTATGTTCACAATCTAGTTTCTAAATCAGTTGGAAATTGTTACTGCATCTGATAACAATTAAGTAAGCCTAAATGTAGCATGATTAAAATCTACCCTGTTCATTAGAGAAGTAGTATAAAGTTAACATACCTTTTTGGAATTGCTGAAAGACCACAGTGGACAAGTAGAGTTGTACTACCGAGTGCAAGGGCATGGGAGGAAAGAGCACAGAATGTGATCCTCCAATCCGATTTCTTCTTCACCTCTCCAGATTCCTATAAAATATTTGTAAAAAACAAACTAATAAATTGGTCCTTATTTACTGATTCTAATTTACAATCTTTTCAAAATATTTCCTCTGCATTCCAATCCTCGAAACCTCATTTAACGCTGTTCCTTTTGGACAAATTGCATAGATACCGAAAATGCAAGGGAAATCTTGGGTTGGCACTAATAATCGTGCAAAAACTTTTAAATGATGTCCTACATTTAAAAACAAAGGTATACAACTTTTAGAGCAGATTTCGCTTGTTTTTTTGATATATAAAACTCTAATGCTTAAATGTAAAAATAAGACGAGAGGCAACAAGGAATAAAATTGCAGCATCTAAATGATGTCTTAAATTTAAAAACAAAGCTATACAACTTTTAGAGCAGATTTCGCTTGTTTTTTTGACATATAAAACTCTATTGCTTAAATGTACGAATAGGGCAGGAGGCAACAAGGAATAAAACTGCAGCAAAATGCATACATTTCAATGCAAAATTGTCCTTGCAATGATTTAAGTGGTTTGCAAGCTTCTGACATCCAAAACATATGAACTGGGGGTCATTCGAATCGGAATGAACTCCTCTAGAAGTTGTATAGCTTTTATTTTTATAATCGACCCCACATAGGTCAGGATAACTCAATACACTTGGAGCAAAAATGATGGGTAAAATGTTTCTTCCTCTAAGTAACTATAGAAAGCAATGAAGATATTTTCTTAAATAATAATATCGCTTCTTGAATAACTTTTTGACGTAAATTATCTACTGATAATTAAGTACAAATCGCAATAATACACTGAGTCATTCATTATTTATGCTCTGAATGAAATTTTTGGTATGCTTATTCTACACGCCGTATAAAACGTTTTAAGAAAAAATGATGCTAAGTACCTGTGGAGTAGCAGATCTAACGGTTTCAAATAAAAATATGAGGGAGTTTTCAGAGGGAGCAATGTATCGGCTGACTTTAGTGTTAATTTGAATAGAACATTTTACTTCCTTCGGCCGCTTTCTGCCTATTCAAGTACATCTCGCATGTCGTTTGATACCTCTGAAACATCGAGAAGCTTCCTAAAATAGTTAAGCTGTTCATAGTATCGAGAATTGGGTTAGTATCACAAAGTAAATCGTGTAATTAACAACTGAATTCCTTCCTTAATGTGGCTGTCCATTGAACATTCTGAAAAGGTATGGAATTCTTTTGTAGACCCCAGGAATTCCTTGTTTCAAATTAGAAATCAATCGGGCGAATCATTAAAAAATTGTCGTGGGCAGCCAGGCTTCGTGATCTCAATGCTGAGCCAATAACATTCAAGCTCATGAAAAGTATCAAAACTCATATCTATTGATTTACTGAGTAATAGATACATTTACTGTACATACAATTAACTTTACTTCCAAAAATTATTCCAGAAACGATATACTTTGT
>JAHZNH010000246.1:0-10065 GCA_027744355.1 Tyrannoseira gladiata
GAAGCCAACTCACGCAGCAGCGGCAGCTGCGGATGGATGACCATGACTATATCGGCTTAGGATGGGAATTATTGCGTTGTTGACATGTGACCGAACAGGATAGAATATTATTGTCTGGAGTTTGGAGGTCTCATTGAGGAAGCAGGTAAACCGGAACTGGAAATTACATGGCCGATGTGAAGGCAAGGCAAGGCAAGGTATTTTTTGGGTCCCCTTTTTTGTTTTCTGTAGCGTGCTGTGGTCGTGCCATAGCCTCCACATGAGAACTTTATATGCATCCATGTATCCTGACGTGCAGGTAGGGTTTCGAATCGGAAATTAAAAGTGCGGAACATGTGTAAAAGTTGGATTTTCCTTGTTGTTTGAAATAGAAGGAGGCGAAAGCTTTGAAAAGGAAATTTTATAAACTCACTGCGCGATCCAATCCAATTCATCCGCCTGACGTGTCAAATTACCAAGAGGGCGGATTCTATAATGAATTTTTAGGAATACGTACGCTTTTTCAATGACTTTTCCCCCGCTTACACAAATGACCCAAAACGAACAGATGTACCGCCGCTCCGCTCAATCCGTTTTTGAAGCGTTTCGATTCAGCTCGAGCAGATTCTAGAGATTTTGTGATTGTGATCATGCTAAATTCTGATATTCAGGAAGGATACACACACGAAACAAAAGGATGAGGGTATGGTATGTTTCAAGAGATAGGGCGCATTTTCTAGTCTTCAGTTTTAAGTTTCATTTCACTCCCGTCTGAAATGCTAATTAGGAGTTGGACGAGGAGCGTGCACGAGGCACAGGTGCGAGTAAAAATAGAACAATATGGAAGGAGAACCCGCAAGTGTTTGCGTTTGTGACACAGGTGTGTGGTATTTAAGAATGAAGCTTTAGTAGTTGATGCCGCTTACTTATGTATATTTATTCGCACATGCTACAATTATCATTTTTACTACCACTTATACCATCCGCTCGCGTTTGTTCGTTAGTTTTGCAATCCCCATTATTCCACCCAAATTTGATTCAGCCCCACGAGTGTAATTGAAGGAGAAATAAATCCTATCCCAAATTAAAATTAGACGCTCAACTAGATTTTATTATATCCCATTTAAGGCTCCTCCTGCTCTTAATTGCTCGCATTATAAACTCCTTCCGTTGGAGTTGTTTTGCGCTTCCTCATCTCTGCATCGCAAATTCGCAAGCGTGTGCTACGGCCTACGGCTTATTTAAGCATATCTATTTTTTGCATAGAATTATTATTATCATTACGCAACCATATTTTTGTCAGGGTTGTATACCAGGTACTTTTAAACGATACAAAAATTATCAGCAAATCCTTTTTTTTCTAGACTTGGGCTAATACGGCCAATCAGCAAAATATATGGCGCGTCTACAGATAGAGAAAAAAACTTCTCATTTTGGGGATTTTGCGTGTGAGCTCATGAATTTGGAACAAGATAAGCTGAGTTACACTACTCTTTCCACGGAAGTACCGGATGCAATTTGGGTCGTTTGTTGGGCAACGACTCAACAAATCTCTCGTAGATAGTCGACGTTCGCTTTTTTGTGATGAGTAAACATTAAAAAAATAAAGATCTCATTGTTTTACGTAATAGCCTACCACAGTCGATAAATATTTATGAAGACACTGATTAGTGATTGTGCATACTGATGAGGGTGCTAATTTTCGTGCGATTCATACTTTCACTGGAAAACTCTGCTCGCATCACATTCAAATGAGTAGTTGTTATATGAAACGGGAGTTGTTGAATGATGTAATTCCATGCAACTAACTAACATCATTGTCGTAAAGCGATCAATACCACGGATTGAAAATCATGATTCATGATACATCATCCTTTGTGTGCTCTAGATTGATGACTACCACAGTCGATAAATATTTATGAAGACACTGATTAGTGATTGTGCATACTGACGAGGGTGCTAATTTTCGTGCGATTCATACTTTCACTGGAAAACTCTGCTCGCATCACATTCAAAGGAGTAGTTATATGAAACGGGAGTTGTTGAATGATGTAATTCCATGCAACATACTGGCAGTCCCCTAACTACTAACATCATTGTCGTAAAGCGATCAATACCACGGATTGAAAATCATGATTCATGATACATCATCCTTTGTGTGCTCCAGATTGATGACGCAGCGACGCTTTTGCTCCAGAAAATGTGAATGAAAATGAGAGCAAAATATTCATTAGCAGACTATTTTGTATTGTTGTGTGAAGTGGAGTCATGATATCCTCGCAAAAAATCTGCTCCTACTACCAAAAGCCGTGTTTTAGAGGCTGAATTTAAAAAAAACAATGCTAAAACACAGATACATTAGCTAGTACTACGGATTTGACTAGATTTCAGATTTACATTTCAATGACGTAAAGCGATCAATACCACGGATTGAAAATCATGATTCATGATACATCATCCTTTGTGTGCTCTAGATTGATGACGCAGCGACGCTTTTGCTCCAGAAAATGTGAATGAAAATGAGAGTAAAATATTCATTAGCAGACTATTTTGTATTGTTGTGTGAAGTGGAGTCATGATATCCTCGCAAAAAAATCTGCTCCTACTACCAAAAGCGGTGTTTTAGAGGCTGAATTTAAAAAAAAAAACAATGCTAAAACACAGGTACATATTTGCTAGTACTACGGATTTGACTAGATTTCAGATTTACATTTCAATGATATCGATTTTCAGTGTGAGTCTGCAATTGAAACTGCGTTAATGCTGAACGAGTTGGTTAATTTCTTGAAAAGGATTCCGTTTAAAAAAAAAACGTGAGATGCGATGCAACATTAACTTCTTCAATGATAACCATTTCATAAGGAAATAATACAAACTCGACAAACATTAGCATCAATTCTCAGGAGAAAAATTGGCTTTGAAAAGGGCAACAATAACTTTGTTTGAGGATGTGTTCCTTTCTGCTCTGAAAAATGTAATGAAGTAAAATTGTCGCGCAGCACGCATTAAATGCTAAATATTTACCTACTTAACGAGCTCGAAACTACTTACATGCAAAGATGTTATTATTAATGTTCTATCGTATCAATGTCAAGATTCTGCATGTAATATCCTCATTTTCTCATTGTTAGGGATTCACGTAGTTGTTGTTGGAAGTTGTGCTTGCTACCGTGTGTGAATTAATATTTCTTGTAATATGCCCAAAAACTCTCCAATTGAAAAAATGGTGGAGCGTGTTTTTAGTGACACCATCCTCTAAATCATGAGGAAGTAGAGCACAGAAATTCCTGAGCAAACAAGAAGCTTCACAGAGATAGAATGAGTTCCTTCATTATTAGAATAACAATGTTCCTTTTGTTAGTGCATGAATGAATGCTTAGGTCCAAGCTTTTCTTAGGTCTGAGGAACGTACGAATTGATTGTCGAAAAAGAGGAGTCCTAATACTACTTCGCATCATGTAATATCATTAGCATTATTTAATGATCCTTTTTCACTTCAGGTTTTAGCAGCGTGTGTCAATTAGTCTTTGACAAAGGTAAAAGTCATTCTACTAGTGACCTTGTCTAGCCTCAAGTCGCAAATGACATTATTATGATAAAATTGAAGAAAATCATAAAGAAAAAATTCATGAATTGTTCTCAATATCACCTCAAACTTTAGAACCTGTAGAATCTTTGGCTTTTTTGGGTGATTTGGCAGCAAAAGTAGTAAGAGTTTTTCCGTGAAGCATCAGCATCATCACTCATTCCACCGCAGATGGGGGTAAGAGTGTGCATTTAATTCAGCTAATTAATAATATTTAAAAGCAAGAAAAACAAGGAGGAGAACTTCTTCGCCAAAAATTAAGGTCATGTTTGGCTACTAGCTGCCAGCTATTTGACAGGCTACAAATTGTTCTGTCAACAAAGTAGTTTGCTTTATCTACAGCGTTCTAAGCTCAAGACCAGCAGTGGTGCTGATTTTATGGCCGTATTTGGAACGAGGAGGAACATGAAATGAAAATATCAGCTTTCGTTTATGCAAATCATACTTAGGAGGGATGTCTTTAATAATGAGTATTCGTCTAGATTTAATTCATGCGAGACCAAACTAATTTAGAGGATAGTAGGTATTACCATTTTGAACAAAGAGGTTTCAGCATCAATAAGTGCATAGGTTTTTGAAAGTAGCCAAAAATATTGCTCTGTCAAGTAAAAACAAAGTATGATGCAAGATGCAACAGACCTTCATTGTATTTACGACGGTTCAAGCATTCCTAGAGGTCAAGTTTAAAATGTTCCAATCTTTCCCTGCCTAAAACACTGCACAATTACTTTCCTAATGGGTATATAGTACCATCTTTTAACGTAAGACGTAATGACTCTCCGTACATATACGATCGTAAACTGCATTAGCTGAGAGTACAGTTATAAGGTTAGTTACAGGTTCATCTGTAAATGTGCAATTAGCATAGCCTAACTTCTCGCTAATTAACCATAGGGGAGCCCTTCTTCGCATGAAGACATTTCATTATATGGTACGATTCGTATTTAATGGTAATGATAATTAGAGCCATGTAAGAAATGTGACAAAACTCATGTGCTATTACGTTCGTTGAAANTTCTGTAAGACGTGAAAAAACTCATGTGCTATTACGTTCGTTGAAAATGAGCATAATTAGAGGTGCAGTCTAGAGCTAATACTCCTGGGAGGCTAACGAGATTCCTAAGAAAAGTTGGACTGTACAAAGGAATGCACCTTCCCAATTTAAATAAAGCGTTAGATCGCCATTCCCATCCCACATTCTCGAGCGCAATCGCACTGAAGTTGAAAAGCAAAGTTTTCGTGCGATATGAATATATTAAGCGGACGAATTACCATTACTGAAGAGGCATGAAATTATATGTTGATTGGGTGGAATGATACAAATAATTTCCCAACTATTGCAAAGACATCACTTATTCAACTCTGATCGCTAACAAATCAGAAGCGAATGAAACAGAAAAAAATCCCTACTCACTATTCTGAAGAATGCTATTTACTTACTACTTACTCATGTGTGTGTAATAATCATCATCATTCAACAATCAGTCGAATTCAACATCAACGTGTGTACACTCATCATCGTAGTCATCATCATCATCATCACCACGCATATTTCTACTTCTTGGGGGAGTGCATGCATGCAAGCAAGAAACTAAAATAATAGTGGTGGGTGGGTGTGCATGTATCTCGTTACGTAGAATCGACAAGACAAGACAATTTTTAAGGTAATTCTATGTACTCGCACAATTAAAGGTAATAAAGTAAAATATGACATGACATAAAAGAGACGTGTGTACACTCATCGTAGTAGTCATCATCATCATCATCACCACGCATATTTCTACTTCTTGGGGGAGTGCATGCATGCACATTATCATCATCACACGAATTTTATCATAGTTGAAAAACAAAGCAAGAAACTAAAATAATAATAGTGGTGGGTGGGTATGCATGCATGTATCTCGTTACGGAGAATCGACAAGACAAGACAATTTTTAAGGTAATTCTATGTACTCGCACAATTAAAGGTAATAAAGTAAAATATGACATGACAGAAAAGAGAACATTCCCCATTCCATAACTTTACAAATTTTCAGAGACAAAAAGCAGAAATTTTTTATTGTTGTTGAGTTGAGAAGGGAAGAAAGATTTAAAGGCATCATCAGGCTTGCCCGTATCATTTATTTACTCTATTTTTGCACTTGAATAGCATTGGCCTGTATTTGCATTTTCTTGAGAAAATTTCTGCTAATTGTCCTATATGAAGAGATGAGCTTTTTTTAAATTTCGATTCTATACACGTTCGTGGGAATTTTACCCACAGGCTGACAACCATTTAAACGATAAGAAAAAAACTGTTTGTCTCAAGCTCAAGCTCAGAATGCATTTTTTTCTTGGTGGTTGTTGAACTTCAAAGATTCTAGGCAATGAGCTAACACTGCCTAAAAATGCTTTTACAAAAATGGCACAGAAACAAGCGCCAGATCTGGATGCAAGAATGACACGGCTCACACAAATTTTTTACGTGTTGCTTTCTACTTATGATTGGCAAATTCTCCTCAGACGACTCGCTTGCACGCACGTACGGACAAAATGCATCATAAACATACTTTTTTACACGTAAAAATTCATTAATCGTGCGTTTTCGGCCTAATGAGAGCATGAGCAAACATGCGTACATTAAATAAGTAGATGCAATCATCAGATGAGATTCAGTTCTCGCCAGCTTTGACTTTTTTTCACGAAAATGTGCGATCTTTTTCTACAAAATGTTGTTGGTTGTGATTATGTCATTTTCATAATTTCCTTACCCGCATAAGAGTTCCTGAAAATTCCACTGACGCACTCATCCTGTCACGGTTCTCTTGATTTTTTTCTTCAGAGCTAAAACATTTCCTCTCTTCACTAATTAATTAACTTTTTCCTGGGAACTCCCACAACAAAAAAAACGCACTGATTTTAAAATGTTGCAGGAATGGAATGTTCCTTCGATATTATATTACTTCGTCAGCAAAAAAATTCGATAACCGTATAAAAATTCTTGTCTTTTCCGCGTAGAAAAACGTGAGTAATCCAGCAAACAAATCCGGTTCAGCCTGAAAAATACTACGTACGTCCAAAGTATGGAATGCGCGTTCCTTTACCTCTGCTTCCACAACTTTATACGTTCAACAAGTTATCCGGATAAATCCCACGTTAATCAGTCTTTTGGGAACTGAAATGAGAGGTGGTGGATGTGAATCACCTCCGTCCGAAGTGTGTCTTATCTGCTCACTGCTGATGCTTTTGGAAGAACCACTGAAATTCTCATATCACTTTTAATCAATTCACATGTGAAATGTTCAAGATTCACTTTCATTCACGGAGATTAATTGATACTGTGAGTTAGGTGGCGTAAGGCTGCGATGATGATGAGTAATCCAATTTCCTTGAATAAATTTGCATTCTTATCGAAACACGTATGTACTTCTCTCAATATTGTCGGGGTGCCCTCTACAACTCTTGAGTGATGCTGCGATGATACTTTAACTTTCCTTCAAGTGTGTGATGAAGTGGGTAGTAGGTACATACCAGCTTAACCTTGATTACCTTGAAATTGTATTAATTTCTCCACTCCACTCACTTTTCGTATCACTTGCCCTTCCCTCTTGAGACTCCGACTTATCATCCGAGACTTTTTTTATTCATAAATAAAGATTACACTCAAGCACTGTTACTTTTTTACTCTCATTCCATTTACCATCATGACAGTTCACTGCTGTTGCAATGTGGTTTGGTAAGTTTTCAGTTTCATCTGCGACGATGATGTCTGCTACAAAATACCTCGGGGGAATTCGCTTATAATTTCATGCGACCGGATGGTCATTTGAGTTCACCACCTTTTCTTGCTTTTAGATGTTGCCTCTGTCGGAGATTCTACTTATCTTCTGGTTAAATTATCCCCGGAAGCTGAAGATAAAGTGTAAAATTCAGCGTGTAGAAATTCCCACGGAGCAACTGTACTGCACTCACCGCCAACACCACCTCCTGCATGCGACACAACGCAACTTTAACGGGGTAAAATTATCCTTCCGTCGCACAAAAAAACGGTTTTAGAGCTGCGTTCCATAAACTTCCGCTTTCATATCGTTCAGTGACAGACAAACAGGTAAAAAAAACAATCAAAAGCGTACAAACACACTCGATTATAGGGCCTTGCCTTGTCAGTAGTATATCTTTGGGTAAAACGTCAAAACGCGACGGAGAAGAAGACTTTGGTAATTTCTTCAGTGTACCGCCTGCAGGGAAGCTGGTATTTTATCAGGATTTTTCTGATAATAATTATGACTGTATTACGGCAATATATGGGCAAAAAAGTAAAAATGAATTTTCTTTTCTTTTTCGTTTCTTCGGGGAAGTTTGAGCCAGATAGTTTGATGATGTTACAGTTAGATTTTTTCCTCTTCTTCTTCTTCGTTCTTAATGGTTTTATATGGACGGATCCTTCAGCGAGCGATTACACCACTACTACACAATTTTCTCCCCGAAAAGATGTCTATAAATTTTAATGGTGGTTGGTGTGGAAGAAGAAGATAGGGCTTTCTTGATGATGAGAATCATCAAGCAAGATACGGGTTTTTTGGTCTTGATGTAATGCTTCGAATTATTTACGTTTTTATTTTACGCTTCAAGAAACTCGCCGGACTTCATTGAAAGCAACAATGCGAAGTAAGTACCAGAAAAACTCGAAAACTGGTATTGACCGACACAAAAACACAGGACAAGAGATAAAAAATCCCTCTTTCGTCAAAGCTTCTTTAAGAGAAAAACAGGAAGCTTGCCTTATTCAATCTTTAAAGGAACAACGACATTCGATTTGGTTTCTTCGTTTAGAACAACCGTCTCCTTCTTGTCTCATTCTCTTCATGAGGATCTCAGGAAAAACAGTTTTAGATGCTTTACACTCCAAAGCAGATAATTCGAAGAAGAGATTTCCGCAATTTTCAAAGCACTTTTAACGATATGGAAGAGTTCATGTAAGTGAAGATGCCTGTTGATTCAGTTGAATTGAAGCAAGCCCTTCTTCCTTACTTTATCTAGAGATTAGGCTTTGACTTGGCAGAAAATATATCTTCTAAACAGAGCACACGAAGTAGCAGGAGAACCATGCAAAATCTAACAGAATTGATTCATATACTTCCCTGTTCCCCATCCAAATATGACAGGTCGAATTTTTTCCGCTTCACATGAGGCCTTTTTAAGTAGCTACTCGTAATCACTTGGCTTGGATGCGTTCTGTGTCCACTCCTTAAAATTCTCTGTGATTTACGCTGGTAATTTATCCGTTGGAATGCTGCTCACTTGATAGGATTTACTTGTCGAGTGAAAACAATGAGTACTTCTTCCTCCGGATTAGACGCTTTTATGCCCTCAGATTGACAGCAATTTTTCATCAACAAGAGTTTGTTAGCAGGTTTTGAAATAATTGTAATAACAACAAGACCACAGAAAGTAGCAGGAACTTTTCACCGATTGTAACTGCCCCGTGAAAATTATGACTGATGATGATGACGCAAAGTCAGTTCTGATGAGCACCTCACTCTAAAAGGGTCACTGCACTGTTTTCTGATTTTGCTGATGAGTTTTTTCTTGACATGAAAAAAAAACTCCAAGTTTTTACTATCTTCCGGTGGGTTCGGCGGGTATCGTTGTCTTCACAAAGTACTTATTTTCATGTACCACTTTTTTAGGTGATCAACACAGTGTCAACAGACGATAATAATCTGGGTTATGTTTGGATTGAGTCATGAAAAAAGTATTCCGTGTTGGTTGCGAAGCGTCACTGGAACTACACTCGATAGTGTTTTATCAATATTTATGTTGCCGATTGTCACCCCAAAAACCAAACAAACAAAATTCGCAAAAAAATGTGCGTATCAATGGATGGAGCAGTGATAAGGAGCGAGGGTACAGGTGATACGACAATTTTTTCCAGCACTTTTATTTAACGTTTTCACCGCTTCAAGTACTCCTTGATTAAGAGGTACACAGCAATCGATTGCAAATGAAATGGGATTATATTTAGCATGTGTTTAACATGCAAACCGTCCGTCTGTGAGGAAACGCACACAAGCGTAACAATAAAAAAAGAGACAACGACAGCGTCAGTCTGCCTCTGATGAAGTCTACACATCAACTGACTTGGTTGGGGTTGCTTCGCTTGATGATGAAAATGAACGAACATGATCAAAACACTTGATGGGGGAACGGAGCAGAGTTGTGCTTTTGCTGTCTATCTGTAATTTTACTCTTGTGGTGTTACGTGGCTTCATGAGAGATGCATAGATGAGCAGGTAAATTCGAGGGGCTGCAAGCATCAACAATTCACTAGTAAAGGTAAATAGATTTTGTTGGGAATGTCTGCTCTTTGTTGTACCTGTTCTATGGACGAGGAGGATGAATGCGGTACAGGCAACAAAAAGGAATTTTGCTGATGCGAGAGATGCCTTCTGCTTTTTCATCAACAACCACTTCACCAGGTAGAAACAAATTCATGCAATGTGTGCGCAACCAACCTGTCC
>JAHZNH010000247.1:0-16931 GCA_027744355.1 Tyrannoseira gladiata
ATTCTTCGAGTGAGTGCTTCTTCCCATTGTACATGTTATTATCACGAGACCAGTGGAGAGTCAATAAGTAGCCGGAATGAGAATTGACTTGGAACTCGGAGCACTATATTTTTTTAGTTTGCTTTTGCTTACATTACTTATTTTAACTTGACTACTGACTACTCGACTTCCTCTCTTCTTCTTGGGGATGGGGAGTGAGGAATAAGAAAGAGTCAGTTTTTTTAGTAGGGAGAGCGAGAGAAATCGTAAAAAATTATACATGAGTACCAGTTCCAGCGCAGTGAAGTAAAGCACTATATCTAGTAGTACATTGTCCCTCCTGATAGGATATGATGGGAATAAAAAGAGAATGAAGGAAGCGTTTTTTTACTCGCGCTCTACCTATTTTTTAGTGTGTCCATCCATGTATTATTATTAGAAGGGAAACACTGCAGGAGAGCTTTCTCCACTTCATTTCTCAAGAGCCCAGTTCGTTTTTTCATTCCGTCATCCACCATTTTTATATTATTACTTTGAGAAGCTGGAAGAAAAAAAAACTGAACTGAACTTCTCTCCAGAAAAAAAAAGTTCTCTTGGTCTTGGTCTTGGTCCGAGCTCAGAATACTGATGCTGATTCTGTTCTCCTGTGCTCCCTCCACGAGAGCGGAGTTACTCATCTATAAAACTGAGTTTTTAAAAAATATCAAGATTCCGGAGAATAAAATATTTTCTCTACTCATTGCATGTGTTGAATGTTGTTATTCTTCCTGTATCTCCGGAGTTGTTGCTGACGGTGAGCCGGGTGAAAAATGAAGGGGAAGAAAAGGGACAGCCGGAACATGCTCCTTGGTGCAGTGGAGAAATAAATGGGAAGCTATTTTGTTTTGTTGTGGACTAACGCGCCAGGATGGATTTTTTTGCCTCCATTTTTTAGATGCTCGCGTTTACATGCTCTGTGAACTATTACGGAAGCAAAATGGACAATAACAGTGATTAAAATTTACCATCATTAATTAATTGACGATGCACAATAATAGTAAAGATGGGAGTGATTAGGTACTGAATTTAATGACAAACTTAAGTCCAATGTGTTTTCTGGATATAATATTAATCTTAATATTGGAGTTCGAGCCATTTAAGCCCAGGTGCGATTAACCTAATGAAGACAATTAAATAAATACTTCATCAACATTATCATTCAAGGGACTTTAAATCCATTTCCAATTCCCAATTTCCATAATATCTGCATGGACAGCCATTCTAGCTTCAAGAAGAGAGTATCCCATTAAAAATGATTCTAACGAGCTAAAAAAAAGTCCACCCTGCAGAGCGACGAAGTTTTTTTCGTTATTCAGATTAGGCTCTGGCCTAGCTGGACTTCTGGATCTGTCTCCTTCCTCGAGCTTGTTTCTTTGATTGCTCGGACACTTTCCATTTTCTTCCTTTCCCCCACTCCCTCCTTTCTTCTGAATTCACTTAAAAGTAGAAACCTTTCCACTCCTCAGAAAGAAATTCCAACGAAAGGGGCTATGGGGAAGCCAAGAATGGCATGGCATGGCATATGTAAATGGATCCGGAGTTGCAGATCCACAATTCTCCCACTCACTGTAAAGCAACATGTCCACCGTTGAGGAAACATCGCATCAGGGCCAAGCCAGATCTCGCTTATTCGGTGTTCGTATCGCACTCGCAACTCAGCTTTTTTTTCTCACATCCATCCCATATCCCATCACTTCACACAAACATGCATATGCATATCACCCCCTAAATTGATCATAGGAGGGAAAAAAAGCTTTTCCAATCGAAAACGTGTGTTTCTTCCCAAGAATGTTGGGGGAAAAGAAGAAAATAAAAGGAAGTAAAAAGAAGGAGAAATATATGCTTATACATGCAAATTCTCATCCTATACCCCTTTTCCCCCACTCACTTTTTCCCCCAAGTGAAGAAGTAAAGTTCTTCTAATAAAAACTCTTTTCAGAATGAATCCTTTTTTTCGTGTGTGTGTGTGCATGCTCATATATGCTCATCTACATACTTGAGTTGTGCTGTGCAGTTCACTCACTCATCTATCTCCTTTCTTCTTGATTGTCTACTTTCCCCCTTTTTTTCCAATTTCCCCTTTTCTCTTTGAATCCCTCCTTAAAACACTTTTTCCCCCAAATACCTTATTCCTCCCCAATGCAATGTACATACTAGTTAGTTAGTTTACATATAAAAAAAATTCTTCCTTTTTTATATTACTCCATCCATTTACTCGCCCTCCCTTCCTCCTTGTCTTTATCTCCTTTCTGGACGAAATATAAATTGGGAATTATAATGTGTACACGGACCAACCGCCTATAAACGTAATGCCGTATTATGCAAGCACTGGAGCAGGGCCATGTCTTCCTTCTCCAGCTTTGGCTTCGGCTTCATATTACCTTACTACTAAGGAGAGGGAGAGAAAAAACTATTATAATTTTTTGGAATGCTTAGGGGCCCCCGAGTAAAATGAAACTTTTTTTTAAGGAGAAAGAGAAAACAAACTCTCGGTACAATTTTTTTTACAATCCCCACATACACACATAAGTACATACATCCCCCCGAAAACCCTAGGATGCATGCATGTGATTGTGCATGTGCATACCATTTTTATTTCCGAAAGTGTGGTCGTTACAAGTAATCTCCTTCCATGAGTACCAAGAGGGAAAAAAAAGCTCAGAATGTGGAAAGTGAAGTTTAAAAAGAAATGAAATGTTTGGGATGTCTGCTATTGGCTATGGAAGCTGAGCATCAATATATCCATTCGTATATACATACATGGTTTGAAATCCAAGAGGAGAAAATTTTGATTCGCCTCCTTGAATTCGTGGATATTAATAAGAGCTGTACCTTTTTTTAATGCCAGGAGCGAAATGGGCGAAGGAGAAAATTCCTTTTTTTTCAAGGGGGAATCCCAATCCCAATCCAAATGCTTTGAAAATTTACACTCTCCGGGAGAAACTAGGGAAAAAATAAAAGAAGAAGTAGAATGTGATGTGATGTAATGTAATGTTGGTGATTGCAATGGGGATGATGATGAGGAGGAGGATGCGGATATTGATGAGGATGACGGTGCTCGTGACGGGTGATATATGGGTGGAGTGCAGATGCACAATATGCATTTAGATGAATGGTGGTGGCAATAGAACTACTAGTAGTAGTTTTATTTGAATACCTAGAATGAAATCGGTTATCAAAGACGAAAGACGAAGCGGAAAGATTTTGAGGGGGGGAGGAGGCAGTATTCTCATTCAGACTTGTAAGTATTATGCCCTCGATCGGTGGTGGTGGTGCTTGCTTACGCGCGCGTGTGGTAATGATTACAGCGCGTTTATTTCTTCGCGATGTTTGTACATGCATGCTTAAGCCCACATCCCCAACCGATCCCCATCCCAGTGTAATTCTTGATAAGGAGGAGTGGGGACTCGGCGAGAGAGAAAGAGTTATTCTCTTCTTTTTTTTCTGGGGAACTAAGTACGTGACTTGGAATGGGAAGGGAGATAGACACATGTACTCGTGACGGGTGATATATGGGTGGAGTGCAGATGCACAATATGCATTTAGATGAATGGTGGTGGCAATAGAACTACTAGTAGTAGTTTTATTTGAATACCTAAAATGAAATCGGTTATCAAAGACGAAAGACGAAGCGGAAAGATTTTGAGGAGGGGGAGGAGGAGGCAGTATTCTCATTCAGACTTGTAAGTATTATGCCCTCGATCGGTGGTGGTGCTTGCTTACGCGCGCGTGTGGTAATGATTACAGCGCGTTTATTTCTTTGCGATGTTTGTACATGCATGCTTAAGCCCACATCCCCATCCGATCCCATCCCTGTGTAATTCTTGATAAGGAGGAGTGGGGACTCGGCGAGAGAGAAAGAGTTATTCTCTTCTTTTTTTTCTGGGGAACTAAGTACGTGACTTGGAATGGGAAGGGAGATAGACACATGTGGAACATGAGCATATTATTAGAAGAGCTGGAGCATCCAAAAGGAGAAATGAGCGTTTTTTTCGGTGGAAGATATCACCCGGAGTATTATTTTTTCGGGGGGAAAGGAAAAAGAAATGAGAGAGAGAGAGAGGATTCTGGATAACTTCAAAGTAAAGTGAATCCTTTGCAATAAATTACATTCACCCTCATCTCATCGAAGTTATGCATTGCTGTTGGTGATGTGTTTTCTTTAAGTTTTCGATTGGATGAGGGCATTGTGTTTGGTGCTGATGTATCTATCTATCGGAATAAAAAGGAGGGAGCTTTTCATAATAAAAAATTGAGAGAGAGAGAGAAAGAAAAAGGAGAGCTGTGGATGTGTGTGTGGTACTAAGACTCATACTCACACACACGAGGACTTTCTCATGAGAAGAAGAAGAGAATCCTTGAAGAGAAAACATTCATTCAGCCGTGTATGAATTGATTCGGGGCTTGAGCAGAATGAAATTATTTGGGGAAAGGAGCTACAAGGAGGAGAGCAGCATTATGCATTACTTATTTTTTGGGAGAGAGGAGAATAAAAAAATGGGATATTTATATATAAAAAACTTTACAATACTTACTCACTGTGGAGGTATGTACTGCTGGGAAATATGTAATTCTGGAGGTTTCTAACCAAGCCGAGCCATCATTTTCTTTCCTGGGCTTGATTTTCTTTCTAGTTATGTTCTGTCTTTTGCATGATTTGGGCACAGATGCGACCTCATATTTATCATTTATTCGGAATTGGAGGGATGAAGACCGCTTTGGAAGAGGTATTGCCATCGAGGAATAGTTTTCTTCGAGTGGGGAAGTGGTATTGGTACTGGTACTGGTACCAGTAGTATTGCAACGTAACAGATGGATTTTAGTAGCGGTGGTGGTGGTGGTGCTGGATGAGATGCGGTACGATATAATAAATTTTTTGCGGTGAGGAAGAAGAGACTAGACCGGTGCGGTTCGATCGGTGGTGAAGGATTGCTTTGCTTTGCTGGGGATTTTGGATTCGATTGGACTGGACTGGGGATCATGTTGCGTTTTAATTCTTTAGTAAAATATAAAATACGGTGGAGACGCGGGTACATAAATATGTGCCGGGTTGAAGTGAGGTGGGACTCCTGAAAGGTTACAAATCAACTAGGATGATCAGCTCAGAGAGATGTATCAATTAGGGATTGAATCGCATAAAAGTTAATCAAGGCAACTTTGCTAAATGTGATAATTTCGGAGGAATTAATCATAAAAATTTATTGCCCCATGTCAAAAACAACTGAGTCTGTTTGAGCATCTTAATCCGAAATCTTAAATCCCCCGTTAAGAACTGGTATTAGTGGGGAATAAATAATGTGGGTAAAAGTAAATCTGCACCATTAAACCGAGCCAATAATAATGCTGTTAGTAAAAAAGCATTTTCATTTACTTACGTAATAATGCTCATGCATGTCCAGTCCATCTTGATTAGGATGTTGAATGGTAAGTAAGTGAGTGAGGAGGAATTGGCCGGTTTTTCGAATGGGAAGCTATCCCCATCGATCCTATGCAAATTGGTAATTACAAAAAGTAATGAATAAAGGTTGCCATTATAATTGCGAATTTTTTTGAGTAAATGAAAGTTTAGCAGGGGATTTCTTTTTAGATCGATCCTATGCAAATTGGTAATTACAAAAAGTAATGAATAAAGGTTGCCATTATAATTGCGAATTTTTTTGAGTAAATGAAAGTTTAGCAGGGGATTTCGTTTTAGCATGATAAGGCCATCAAGGTACGGTGCAGTGTGTTATTAGCAGAATATAATCAGTCCACAAAAGATAATTCTTCTGTCTGTTGATGGTGTGGTATTAGGTGTGTTCGGTAATAAAAAATCACATCAGAGCGGGCAATTAAAGAGGAATTTCAGGGAAAAAAATCTTTCCCCCTCATTTGCATGAATAATTACCACTGGCGAGGAAACATTTTTTTATTAATCCTGGTTTTAGAAAAAAATTAATTTTCGGGATGGGACCGGATAAAAATCCCATGATATTAATGTGGTGCTCTCGTGAAGGGGAGAAATGAGATGTTCATGGAATCACATACATAACATGTTTTGCATAAGATGTTTCAATAAATGCCACCCTGTCCGCTGTCTGGCAGATGATGATGATTTCTAACTTAATTACAACCCCGAAGAATCCTGAATGGAGATTGCTTCGGAGAAAATCAAAATTCCGATCAGGACTTATAATTAATGGCTAGATGGATGGATGGAGATGGAGATGTACACACTGAGGAGCGAGAGCGAGATCATCTCCGCAAAGGAATAGTTGGCTCTTGGCTTGATCGTTGTTGCCTCTCAGTTAGTGTTTCTCCTTGGATAGTGTTGATATCAATCGATAATAATTTTCTTAATGTTATTAAAGGAAAATGAATTAATGGTTTGTGTTTATAGGCACATGATTTTAATTTTTTTTTGGTGAAGTATTCCTCGAAAAAAATACAAATTACGGTGAGGTGAGGTGTTGTGCATTAAAAAAAGAATGTTGTTGTTGCTGTTGATGCTGGTCGAAAATGCTGCAGGACTCAGCTCAAATGGAAGATGCTCTGATCTGAACGTGAACTGAAAATGGAATCGTGGTACTTGAACATATTATTAAGGCATGTTGTTATTACGGAGTGAGTACAACTACACTCGTACTTGTAATTACCATTATAATTTCGGACGGTGCGGTTGGTAAAAAATAAACCTGTGCAAGGCAAGGGATAAAATGCACATGTGGAATTGGAGTGGAGTGGAGCAGATCGGCTATGGTGTGGTGCGGGTTGTAAAAAGTAGTAAAAGATAATTATTACCTCATCATCATCTTGATGCTCTGTGAAGAGTTGAGTTGAGCTGAGGATATTCATTTGAATCTCCTTAAGAGAAATCTTAATACTTGACTGTGGGGCAAGGCTTCGCTCAGTTATTTTAAGTCCCTTAATTGCAGATTTTTCAATAATTGTTTTATGCATAGGTAGTTTCGCCGTACCAGTACCGGTAATCATCATAAAGGGGGAAGGACATGGGTTTTGGAGTGAACTTGTTGATGTTGATGTGATGTGATCTCATTTGTCTTGCGGAGTACTTACTTGTTAGCAGTTAGTAGTACTTTGCATGAGCATCGAGATCGAGGAGGAAGGAGATCACCTCATTCCCATCTTAACTCTTCTTCTTCTCATGGGCTTTGTTGTGAATGTGGGCGATTATCTCCGAAAACGATATTTGATGATGATAATTAAGATAATGTGAGTTACCTGCGGTAAAAAAAGAAGAAGGAGAGGAGAGGAGTTAGGGTACTCGTATTCATGAATACCCTGCGCAGATGCAGGAAAATTTTTGAAGCATTTCGAGTGGAGACTAATTACTCAAATCAGGTACGATATTTATGCATGGTTGGGGAAGAGACAAAATGGATAATACTTCTGAGGAGTATTTAAGTTCGTTACATTATCCCGAAGTGAAGTAAGTACGCAGATATGCATTTGGGCAAAGGGGTATCATCATAACGATCATTATTATTTCAGGAAAAAAACCTGTGGAGTTGGACTCGGAGTGAGAGTTACGACTATGTTAACATGCTCTTGGGATGCTGATCATGATGATGATGATGATGACTATGACGATGCTCTGGGATGATTAACGTGTCTTCGCTGGAGGAAAAAGAATTAAGTACTGATGCTGATGTTATGATGCCTCACTCCCTATCGAAACAGAAAAGGAGAGCACCAGCCACAGTAATCAGAGTCAAAGTCAATGATGATGATAATGACTCAGAGTGAAGAGATCCAGATCGAGAATCCTATGAGCGGGGAAAACATGCTCATTAATAAAGGTGAGTTATAAAAAAAGGAATATGCATTTATTTGGATCGTGATCTCGAGATTTTTTTGCGGAGTAATAAAAAAACATACTTGTTCGTAATAATCATAGTCCATATTTCTCACTCGGGGAAGGAGTTGGCTTATGAAGAGAGGAGAGGAGCGCATTAATTTCCCCTTCTAAGTTCTCCCGAGAAGAATCATGATGTGATGAAAATGAAAGCGAAAAGAAAATGGGGAGAGGGCCTCCAGGGTTAATAAGTATTCATGCGAGGGAAATTATTGTGTTATGGTAAATATATGCGTTTCTTCCTTTCACGCCACCTTAAACATCGTCCATCATCTTGAATCTCCTCGAGTGAGTGAGTGAGTGATGCACTTCAATAACAACGCAACTAGCAAAGCTTCGTTCGTGCTTCGCCCATTAAAATGAGCTGAAGCCGGTATTGCATCACGGAAAAGTATGGAGCTCCCTGTAATGATGAGAATCTTTGGCCGATTCATCCAAATCCAACCTGTTTGTTCTACAAGGCAAGTGAATTTTCTCATTTTGTGTTCTTGAAGATAAAGAGTGGAAGTGTGGATTGTGGATGGATGGATGGATCATATAAATCGACTCGGCTTGAATGCTCATTCGATTCTTCTTCTTCTTCATCGTCGTTGTTTTTTTTTGTTCTCGGGAAAAGAATAGCTTACGGAAGATTAGGAAGCTTTAATTACGTTATAATCGTTAGTCTGTAACCTCGGATTTTTATGGGGGAAAAAGTGGTCTTACTCTTCTTATTCCTTCCTAATTACAAGCATGAACTAAAGATAATCACACATAATCGCTAGTCGTCGCCGCACAAAAGTCCCAGAGGCCAGCGCTAGCCTATCTATGCCAAACCAAGCCAAGCCAGCGAGGCTGAGGCTATGCCAATGCCATGCCAGGCAGGATTTCACTCGAGTAGGGAAAAGTAGTGGCTTTGTTCGGTATTGAACATTATCAAAGAATTTGAAGGGTTTTGGGCTAGACATTTGAGAGGAACCCGCCACCAACTTTTTGTACCTGTGATCATTACCATTAGTACTCATAACTCCTCATTTCGGAATATTGTATGATTGGATTAGGAGAATGCAATATTGGCTCATGAATTGGGTTTTTTGCAAAGTTGCAGGAATCCAATCGAATCGAATCATTTCTTGAGACGGGGCATCATCATCATCTCACAGAAGAGGACATGGACCTCGCGCCAGCCAATTTCATGTTGAACAAGATTCAAGATGCTGGTGCTGATCTGATGCGATAATTACTGATTGCATTTAATTGCGGTTTTGACCTTTATCCACTAGTAACTTGAATGTTTACTTTTCCCCAGAAAAAAATAATTACTTTCTTGGTGTAGTCGACATGTCACGGGAAACAGCTATTTGATTAGAGTGTGTCTGCATGAATTCTGAATTCACAATTCCATGAAATATTGATGAAGTTTTTCCCAAAATGTGGAAAATCCACGGAAGAATAGCTCATCATAACAAGAAGTCGAGAAAAGACATGAAATCTTCAAGAAAAATGAGGATTCGACAACTTCCATATTCTGTTTACTTTTGAGTCATGTCCGTGTCATGATGATAATTCTCCTTCCAGAAAATCGCGTATCCATTTCACAAAAACATTAGTTCAAGGCTGGAGGGCAGCAGTACTTCAATTCATAACTTCCCCTAGGAAATCTCGTTTGGTGGTGGTAGTGTGGTGGCATGGCATTTTCCACCTTATTGTTTGACGTTCCCTAATGGAGGTAGCCCACATCCAGACAATGTTAATGTCTATTAAGCTGACACAAACGACTCATCCCGGGATGAAATAATGTTGAACAGGAGGAACTTCTGTAAATGATGATTACCGCAATGACTCCGACTCCGACTTCTTCTGTTCCTTTTGAGGAGAGTGAGAATGAGAGTGCAAGTTGCATTTTTGGTCCCTTCAAAGATGATGATGATGATTACCTTGTCTGACTCACTCACTCACTCACCGAGGAATAATTTGTTGCTGCCGTAGAAATGGAATGGAATAGCCCAACTCCAACTTCTGAAAAAAAAACTATCGTCTTCACTTCACTCCACCACCGCCGGATTGCAGTAGCCATGGGTGAGTAGTGAAAAAACGCATTTTTCTTGCGTGTTCAAGGAGGACCATGTCTTGTCATTTCATTTCTACTTAATGTCAGTGTTAATGAGAGGATCAGGCTCGGTGGAAGAAAAAAAGAGAGGCATTAAGGCCGCCATCCATGTCATGCCACGCCACAGTGATAGCCTCTGGCGGCGATCATTCACTCACTCGTCCATTCATTCATTCTGCTAAACTCGAACTCGCACACCTTTCCACTGCGTTAATTATCTTCCATTGAATCCAATAATTTATTTTTTGAAGCAGCTCTTTCTTTCGCATCTCTTTTTCATCATCGTCATGATTCACTTTGAAGGGAGCTTAAGTGTTTTCTGACGATGACGATAGCATCATCATCATCGTTAAAGGCATCTCGATCCTCATCCCGCTGGGGAGTCTTTCTTGGTGTCAATCCGACAAATTTCGGAGGTAACTCGATCCTGGCTGCAAAAACAAATGTTGCACTCACTTTGTCCGCGAACAAATAATAATTACACACCAGCCACTGGAGAATGCCACCAACCGCGATGGAAAAACAGCAACTGTGGGGAGTAATTAGTGAGTCGGGCGGCTATGGTTTCGGGAAAAAAACAACTCGTACAAGTCCAACTCCAGCTCCAGCAATTTACCCGGATTAATTGCCGACGATACCACACAGAAGCGCACGCAAACTGCGGAGAGGTGAGACATAATTCGAGCTTCCAGCCTGATTAAAAGAAATATTTCTGTGGAAAAAAGAATAAGCGCCAGTAGGTAAGTAGTGTTATAGTATTACCACAATGTCCAGTTTTTTTATTCACGCCATCAAACCACCATAATGAGTGTAGTTTGGCAGCTCCGTAATTGATTTCTAGCATAAAAATTAGCACATCACCCAACGAGAGGAGAGGTGAGACATAATTCGAGCTTCCAGCCTGATTAAAAAAAATATTTCTGTGGAAAAAAAGCATCAGCGCCAGTAGGTAAGTAGTGTATAAGTACTACCACAATGTCCAGTTTTTTTTATTCACGCCATCAAACCACCATAATGAGTGTAGTTTGGCAGCTCCGTAATTGATTTCTAGCATAAAAATTAGCACATCACCCAACGAGCCAACAACTTTTCTTGGAGGTCGGCCAACCCCCATCGTAGAGAAAATTAATAATTGACAACCGGGATAATTAGTGAAAAATATTCTCACGAAATAGTTCGCCATGTGCATGTGGATTACTCATGCTTGACGATTTTTTCTGTGGATCTCCTTCTCATTTCCAGCGAATACCGAATCCAATTCTCCTGTCGCGCATTCCCCTGGCGCTGGTATGGAGGTAGCAGCATCAGCATCAACATCCCAGATTCCAGAATTCCTTCATGCAGAGAACCTGATTATATTTTTGTTTGATGGTGCTCCCGTATTCATATTATGATCGGTAAAAATCCCCATAAACTTATTTTTTTCATCAAACTCAATTCCCCCGAAAAAACATCATAAAACATCTTAGAAATACATACATACACACATAAACAAATTCATTTCCTATGGTCTTGCTTGCATAACATAATTCCATCCAACAAGGAGACACTCCACTCCACTCCGCTCCAATCCACCTCCCTCCCTCTCTCCTCCAAATTTATATATTTTTTGCCTCTCAAACTCCAAAAGAATCTCATCTCATCACAGGTTTGTTTGTCATTGACTTGCATACAATTTGTGTCAAATAAAGGGGGAAATAATATGAGGAGGCGGGAGGATGTTTCGGGGAGAATGTTAAGACGTGGCTTATTCCTTTTGTGAGTACAATTGGGAATAAAGATGGTTTTAAGTGCACTCTCACCGCACTAACTTCACGAGGACGAGGTACCCCAAGAAATGAGGGCATTATTAAAGGCATAAGTGCACACACGACGTAGTACACTACTTATATTCCTTTACCTGAAGAAAGCGATAACCCGCGCTATCCAAACCAATCCAATCCAACGCAACAACACTGGGATCTCCTTAGCTCCCTTTTAAGGAAGGAGAGCGACCTAAACCTAAACCCCTTCTTTATCACGACACACTACACTGCTTGTACTTCAACTTAGGAAAAAGTGATTTTCTCTTTTTACTCCGAGAAAATCTTAGCATCTACTTTACTCTTTCTTTCTCATCTCATAAGCCAAGTTTTTTTGAGGAGCGACAACATGATAATATCGTCTCAGCCTGCCTGGAATTTCCTCTTGGTTTTTTTACCTATGGAGCGAAGTGGAGTGAGTGAGTGAGTGCGGAGGTACGTCCACATTATTCCCGGAAGATGACTTTTTTTTTCTCCTCCTCACTCCTCCTGCTGGAATAAAAAAGGAAGATGTGATGTCAAAAAATCCATTGGATGGGCTTTCTTTATTTGTTGTTTGTTTAATATCATGCATCCTTTCAGTTCTGATATCCAATTTCCAAAAAAGGTTTCAACTTCAATCAGGAAGCCAGGTTTTATGCAGAGTACTTTGAGCGAAGCCAAGATTCCATTCCAGGAGAGGAAAAAATCAGGAGGAGGAGGAGAAAGAAGAAGATTCTCTTTTTTTGTTGTTTTTATACCCACCCAAAGTCAACCTGATATTGATAACGTGGTTTAACTTAAGAACGTATCAATTCAATTCAACAAACTTTCCCCAATACGATATCCACATCCCCAGCACGGCACACGAGAATAATAAAACTATCTGGGAGTACTTACTTTTACTGGTATACCTATAGGTACATATTATGCGAGGGGAAGAGAATGATGGATTTTTTCGGGGAAAATTGCTACATGCAAAAGAAGTGACTGAAACTAGTATTCAGTGGAAGAAGAAAGTTATGAGGGAAAAATGACCAAAAAAACCAATTGACATTCGATTTGAGATTCAACGAAACTAAATTTTTTCATATTGGCTTATTCCGCAGTGCGCCGAGACAATTTTAAAGATATGTTCCAATATAAACTTAGCTATGATGGGAGTAAATTCATTTCGTTAAAGTTTCCATTGCGCTATATTTGTGCCTAACGTATCACGATTTTAAAGGAACGTTGAAGAGAGTCGAGGTGGAGCCCCTTAATCAAATTTTAAATGATTTTGATTACAATTCGCTATTTATTTAAAACTCAATTTTAACTTGCATTTGATTCACCAACAAAGTTCGGATCCAAACTTGAGCAAAGTCATAAACTTCTCCTAACTCACATTATTCACACAAGATCTCTATTTCTATTCAAAGCTAAGTATATAACTGAAAAATATTGGGAATTTTTAAAGAGAATAATAGCATAGCGAATGATGAGAAGACAAAGACTCTTGTGCTGCTGGTGAGCGTGCATGCACAGGAAAAAAGTTCATTTTGCGTTGGACTGCATGAACACGCACTCTACGAGCAACCATAGAAAATTGCAGCTGGGCTGCTTCACGCGCGCAGCAAAGTTCTGAGCCAAGGCAAAGCAGAAAAGTGGAAAAGGTGCATTGACGTTACATTACCTAGCAAAAGCAAGTGCATTTAAAATTGAACTTTGTAGTAGTATTTGTTTGTAAACATTTATTTTGCACGTTACGCAATACGTTCACATTGAGATTTTGACACTTGCTTTGAATATAAATTACGAGCAAAAAATAAAAAGAAAGGAAATAGGAGCAACATTTTTGTTGGACTGGAAGAGAAAGGTGGATTAAAAATAATCTGGAAAAAATGTTTCGACCGAGATCCGGAATGGCAAAGGTCCTCTACGACAAGATCCTGAAGGATCAGAAGCTCCAGGCAATGGACAAGTCGGAGGTAAATAATAATTTTCCGATAATTTTTTAAAAATAAAACTACTTGATCGTGGTCATCATCATATTCATCCGAGGAAAATTTTAATGAGCTGCAGTTCCTCAAGTTCGTAAATGACTATAATTATTTCGAACTTAATGTGTCAGCAATTATGTGTGAGAGAGAGAGAAGTACTAGAGTTCCTTGTCGTGGGATGACAGTGAAAATCGCCAACTTTAAATGACAATTTTCTTCGATTTATAATGGCAGGAGAGACAACCGAAATTAATGACACGAGAATGTGGGGAATGATGCATCAAAAGTAACGACCTGTCCGTTATTTACATGAGGAGAGGAAACAAGGAGAGAGCATACCTAATTATGAATTATTCATTGCGGGATACATGACTTCAGGTGAATGAGCGGAAATTAATGCGATGATATGGGATATGATAACTAACGTAGGGAATGCATAAATCATAAGTGCTCGGAGTCAGAACACAATCATATTACTTTCTCTGGCTCATAGGATTTCATGTCGGCTGTGGCTGGAATAAGTCGTGTCAAATGTCGCAATAACAACCTCACTTGGTCAGGTCAGACCCATCATCATTATTATTACTTAATTCCGTATGTAAATGGAGCGGTTGATGAGTAGAAAAGCAAAAATTAGGGTTGGCAATGATGATGGGATCGAAATTGTTATTAAGATCGTATCACTTAAATGCTTCCTACAGCTCCTCAATCTCATTTCCTCCCATTCGGGAATAATAAGTGACTGCGGCTATTACTAGCAATGATGGCTGAATCGAAATTGTTATTAAGATCGTATCACTTAAATGCTTCCTACAGCTCCTCAATCTCATTTCCTCCCATTCGGGAATAATAAGTGACTGCGGCTATTACTGTGTACTATTATTGCGACATGGACAGTTGCGCAATAAAATGCTGAATGAGTAGACATAGACATCCACCGTGGTAATTTATTAAAGGACTAAGCGATGCCTAAAGCCTCCGTTGAGAATTTTATTCGGATTGGGGTAGACTGGACTGGGTCGGGCTCTAGTATTTTTTTCATTTAATGATAATCATCGCGATTGCATGTGGGAGCTTTTAGCCTCCGAAAATCCTAAAGGTGCGCTCCTCCCACGTCCAAGGAGAAACAAAGTCCGCAATGGCAATGAAATAATTGGAACTGAACTATAGTAGTTAGTTAGTTCGGTCCGGTGGGAGCAGTCATCACATTCACATCGCATAATAATCATGACTTTATTTTGGTCGTCAGTCGTCATCGTCATTGACTAATAACCGGTGTGTGTGAGCTCTCATGGCGTATTTTTAGTTTAATTGTAGTCCGCAGGAAGAAAAATGTTCTCATGAGGNAATAACCGGTGTGTGTGAGCTCTCATGGCGTATTTTTAGTTTAATTGTAGTCCGCAGGAAGAAAAATGTTCTCATGAGGAGAATTATGGCACGCAAACTCCGGGGAAAACGAAACGTTGAAGGTTTTTTACATTTTTCGAGCTGAGGACGACGACGACGCATTGACTGGCGACGACATTATGAAACAATGATGGGGGCATGCAATTATTTACCTCGCTAAAATTTTCGTGGCGTGCACCTCACAACGGTAGTAATTCACTTCTCCTGAAAAATTATTAACTGACGTACTTATTTTGTTTGGTGGGAAGTCCTTCGTTTTTTCCTGCAGAAACGCGACTAAATAAATGAGAGTGTTTTTTGTCGATGGGGTGGATTGTTGGTGGCTTGATTCCCATTCGTTGTCATTGGGAGTCAGTGAATTGCCATTGCCATTGCTCATTTCACTAGTCCACCCACTCTTTACCGGACAAAAAAAAAACGACGACGACGCATTGACTGGCGACGACATTATGAAACAATGATGGGGGCATGCAATTATTTACCTCGCTAAAATTTTCGTGGCGTGCAACGTGAAACTCACAACGGTAATTCACTTCTCCTGAAAATTATTAACTGACGTACTTATTTTGTTTGGTGGGAAGTCCTTCGTTTTTTCCCTGTAGAAACGCGACTAAATAAATGAGAGTGTTTTTTGTCTATGGGGTGGACGGTTGGTGGCTTGATTCCCATTCGTTGTCATTGGGAGTCAGTGAATTGCCATTGCCATTGCTCATTTCACTAGTCCACCCACTCTTTACCGGACAAAAAAAAAGGATTCGAATGGAATGTGCATTATTCCCAGGCACTTGTTCCCTTTTGATGTGGTTAATGAAAAGAAAGATTGTCCGAGCGATACTCGAGATGGGAGGTTCCTCACTTCGTTTTTATCTCGGTTAGACAAACACACACGCAAGGAGTAGGGTTCCCATATGTAATTATTTCGTCATTAGGCTTCCATAATGAAGGAAAGGGCGAGTTTTGTGTCTGAGGAACACTTGAGCTGAAATCGATTATTATGGGAAGGCTTTCAAAATCCTGGTAAATAATTAATTTACCCGGGCATATGTAAATAACGAATGGACTGAAAGGAAGTGGTTGTTTTTGGTAGGATCATTCGTTTCCAATTAAATTTTTTTATGCAATTAGGCCTAATTCTAATTCTAATTTCTGTCGCATCTGGCGTCCCTCCGTTAGGTGCTAACATGATGAATTAGTGGCGAGAAATAAAAATTGCAAAAAATAATAATGTGTAATAAAAATTGGCAGATGTATTTCTTGAACCCAGGAATGAATTTGGGATGAAAAGATGCCATTTTTTTTCTTCGTGTGGCACGCTCGCCTGGAAAATGTTTTCGTTATTTCGCACAATCTAATTATGACAGGTAGACTCGGGATTATTATCGACTTGTATGGATGTGTTCATTATATAGTACTTGAAATGTATTATACTTTGTAGCTCGATGCATTTTTTTGTGGGGATGATTTTCTAAAGAAAAAAATGATAATAGTTAATGCAAACTGCTGAAATATTAATGTCACGCCATGCACTCTGCCAACTCTTTTTTTCCTGGTTTGGATGTCGGCAAAATGCCAAATGGTTACTTGTTATGAATTAAGAGCTCGTTCGTCGAGTATTTCTGCCCCGAAAATCTTATTACGGCTATGGTGCACTTGTAGTGTGTGCCAGTGCCAGCTGGATGGGCAAGTAATTCCGAAATGAGTTTTCATTGTTGCAAACGAACGTTATGTAGGCTGGCTGGCATGATCATGATGGCATTGCTCCGTTTTTTGTGTTAATTCCTAAAAGAATATCTTCGTGT
>JAHZNH010000248.1:0-12382 GCA_027744355.1 Tyrannoseira gladiata
TTGCTAAGCTCAGGTTAGAATATGTTAGGTTTAGTACAGCCAGGTTTTCAGCGGGTATTTTCTGAAATAAAATACATGGAGATGGAATTGTATATTTACTTCCTTATTTGTTGTGTCAAAATATGCCCACCATAGTTTCCAGTATCATTTCTACCTATAAGTATTTAGCCCATTTACACTTACTCTTTTTTATTCCATCCTTTCTTTCTCCCTTTTCCAAATTGTCGGATTTACGAGTTGTTCTGTTGCCCGCAATAATTACGTGAAAATTAGAACAACACCGCAAATGCTAGAATGGATTTCCCTGATGTTGTTTTTTTTGGACATTCAAAATAAATGAATTGAATGAACATTAAACACGGAGGGAGCTTGTACCAAAGTACCTATATACCCTTAAATTTTGTATTAGTATTAGTGGTAGCATCATTGCGTTATGTATTTGTTTGTTTTCTCTCTCAGTTTGGCTTTTCTCCGTACCTTTTTTTCTGCCCTGAATACAAAAGAGAGAAAGAAAAAGAGTCTAGTGCTGGTAGTAGAGTTGAGTGAAGTAGAAAAGATGTTATAGATAGATGTGTTGGTTTCGATTACTCACACTGGTGGAACTAGAAGTACCTCTTATTTTGTCTTTCCACTTTTCCCACTTTTGCGCTTTTTTTCTCGTCCGTTCTCACAGTACTAATGTAAGTCTTGATTGGAAAGGGAACGTTAGTATGTATTTAAGTACCTTGTTGGAAGCATAATAATAAATGGTGGGCTTTTTTTGCGTCAGCATTACAAGTACCTAAAGTGCACTGGAACAGGAAAAGAAATTAATGATGATCCCATGCACGAAAAAAAAGTGTTTCTATATGACTTGACCATTTAAGTTTTATACAAGATCCATTTTGGAGAGAAAATTTATTGGAAAAGGATATCACACTACAGTACTAAAAATATTGCCGCTATTGACTGTGGTAGCGGAAACGAGAGTAGTTATGAATCAGTTTTGAAGATTTGCTCAAGCAAAAACCATTTAATCTCACTTCATAATCTGAAGATGAGGGGATTTATTCTTTATAGTAGAGTTCAAAGGGGCATGAATAATAACAATAATATTACATCCGGCAAGAAGAAAAAACCTTTTGCCCTCTTGACGTGATAAAAATGACGCTTAAATAATATCCAGATATGACTTGAAATCCAGGCGAATTTGAATTTTCTTCTTTAAATTTAATCCATCCAACGACAACTCTTAAACTTATCATGGAAAATTTAATTTCTTTTTTTTGCATGCTTATGTCATCTACTAACTGAGTCACAACTTCATAGATACTTTATTTAAGTCAAGTATTTTTTTACGCTCTATTTACACAAAGAAGTTGAATCAGAGAGAGAGAGAGATAGTCACCATGATCATCACCATAGTACTTAGTATGTGTTTCTTTTTAAAATCTTATAACCTAAGTATTTCTACTGATGCTACTATACTACTCAACTGCATGTATAAAGTTTTTTTTTTGCAATCAAAACATTAAAAGAGGAGGAAGTTGATTGACCTACCACTATACTATTTACTAAGTATATACCGCTAAGTGAATACGTTGCTACTATTACACATAAGAATGAACGGAGGTTTTTTTAAATGCATGAGAAGATAGAAAAAAAATCACTGTATCTCTATCTATCACTCTAATCTTCAGTTAGCTGAGGTTTTTTTTTGCAACTGTATACATATTATTATTTGAGGATATTCTGTTTTGGTAGCATATTTCTGTCTCTCATTGATGAATCATCATCAGTACACTTTCTCAAATGCAATATATTGAGGCTCAGTTTACAGTTTCTCTACTTGTCCAGCTGAAGGAACATCATAAGTATATTTATTTTCTCTCTCTTATTTTTCTTGAATGAATATTCTTCATCTTCGTCATCAAATTTTTAAGTAGGAGGAAAAATATATATATATATACTCACTCTCTTAAATGATGTCATAGAGAACTAGACAAACTGGTAGAAATAATGTCTACAACAATGCATACATATGTTGAAGCATTTCTTTCTTCATAATGATTAGTTCCATAACTACGAAGGTGCATGAATGTTATACTTTCTGTCGTCTGCTTTACCTCTACCTTTACATTGTTTGGATATGTAAGGTTCTCTCTAGTTATGTTCTCTCTTCATCTCTCTCTCTCTCTCTATCCCCATTGTTGTTGTACACACACAGAGAATAATTTGAAAAGGATATTTTTTTTATATTAACTGGTTCTCATACCTGTACGTAAGTATTACATACCTTGAAATGGGCAAAAAAATAGAGAGACTCACTACTTACTTCAGTCATGATTCTCTTGTCTTGATGATCATGACAAGTCCAAATAAGACTAGTAGAACATATATATATTATATTATATCTCCCCCCTACTAGTTGCTCATTTTTAAAGGGGGAGCGAGTAAGTGAAGTGAATTGAAGTTGATTTTTTTCTGTGGCCCTTGAAAAAATATTTGGTTCCCATGATTTTAAAAAAAGGGGGGACCCTACTAAATACTACTTCTCCGTGGGAAACAAACAAAAAAAGAGAAGAGTTTTATTATGCAAATCTAAAAGTATATTCCGAGAAAATACTTGCTACTTTTTTTATTGAGACAATTTGTCTACTACTATACTACTGGTATTATTATACCTGACTTAACTGTTTTGTGTTTCTCATATTAGTACGTGTGTGTGGATACTACTACGTGAATATAATACAGTTATTTAATACTTTTCTTATCATGGCATGATTTCACACACACACACGGACACGAACGCGAGCACCAAAGTGAACACGAAATAAGTGAACTGTTTTTTATTCATTCACAATACAACTGTGAGCATAGAACAACAACTGTGCGAGAGTGATATGTGAACAAAAATAAATAAATAAATAAATTTCAGTATTAAGTTTTTTGTTAGTTTCTTGTTTCAAAATGGCTATGGAAGGTGGTTGGGTTCAACAACAACAACAACATCACTTGTTATTAAATAATCCACCACCACCAGCTACAACATCATTTAGTCCATCCAATAATAATAATAACAACAATAATAATAGTGCTTCTACTTCAACTTCATTCCGTCCACCAATTCCAGTCACTTCCACATTTAGTCCTACTACTATAAATAAGCCTTGGGTAATAAGGAGATAAAGTGAAAAAATGCATGATTGTGCACTTAACTAATTATTTTCTTTGCCCTTTTTCTCTATTAGGTCGACCCACAAACAACATCAAGTCGAAATGTCTCTTCATCTTCATCAAGAAGCCGCGCTGGAGAGGAGCCTCATATTGGGAAATATCGACTTTTAAAAACTATAGGCAAAGGGAATTTTGCAAAAGTCAAATTAGCCAGGCATCTTCCAAACGGGCAAGGAGGTAAGAGCAGGATTTCCATAGTGAATTCATTATTGTTATTTGATTGGTGGTGCATGTGTAATTTTTGTCCATTTTTTTCTTCAGGTGGCGATAAAAATCATTGACAAAACTCAACTTAATCCGGGTAGTTTGCAAAAACTATTTCGTGAAGTTAGGATAATGAAAATGTTGGATCATCCGAATATAGGTAATGAAAAAAAAAACATGATAAAGGATCAGCTATATACTTATTTGTGATTGGTTTGGTGACTAATTTTACACTCTTCTTTATCCCTCAAAGTGAAACTATTTCAAGTAATAGAAACGGATAAAACACTGTACCTTGTTATGGAATATGCAAGTGGAGGAGAAGTTTTTGACTATCTTGTTCTTCATGGGAGGATAGAAGGAGAAGGAGGCGAGGGCTAAATTTCGGCAGGTAAAAAAGAAGCGAAAGAAGAAATGATTATACATGAACTGTGTGGTCGTGTACACTAATTCACTTTTTCCCACTCCCTCTTCCAGATCGTCAGTGCTGTACAGTATTGTCATCAAAAGAAAATTATTCATCGAGATCTTAAAGCAGAAAATTTACTGCTTGACAGTGAAATGAATATTAAAATCGCAGACTTTGGATTCAGCAATGAGTTCACCCCAGGAAATAAACTGGATACCTTTTGTGGAAGATAAGTATAATATGAAATTGAACAAGTTTTCTTTTTCGCTTGTGCTGGCTTAAAGTATAAAGTATTAACTGAGGCTTGAAATTATTGAATCATCATCATCATCAAAATTTCAGGTTAGGAATCATTTCACATTCATAAAGTTCAGAAAATAATAATAATTATTTTTGATCAGGGTGGAATATGGAACTAGTGCACTTTCGTTGAACAATACGTAATCATAACAACAATATTTAAGTTTTTATTAAGAACTGAGACTTGAAGTTAGAGTGGTGATGCTGTGGCGACGATCATTTTTTGATCAGGCTGGAATGAAACTTTTGCGCTTTGGTGGAACTTGAAAATAATAATTTATTGTTGATCTAAAATGAGGACTCTTACAATTATTTCAACTCTGTCATGGTGACAGATTCGTTTTCAAATCTGCTTTGAGGAGAGGTATTATTATTATTATTGATGTACTGTTACACAAGGAACTTGATTATAAATTATTGTTCAGGTCAGTTGCAATGGAACTAGTGCACTTTTGTGGAACTTGAAAAAGTATTCTTGATTTTTAAAGTGAAAGCTAAACACATGACCACATTAGGATTGTCAGTTTATTCTTAAAAATAAGGTTTGCCCTCTAAAACAGACAACCTGTCACATCACCCTAACATGGTTCATTGAAAATACATGGTTCACATGGGTTTTTCAATACACACTAATTTAAAAACTCCTGAGTTTGACTGGACCCTGATCTACTACTACATATAAAATTATTTTTAAACACTAAAATATATAAACTTTGAACTTAATTTAACACTCAAACAAATGATTCAACAACAATAATCTTGACTTAGAATTATTTTTAACAGTCTTGGTCATTTCATTTAGTCACAGTTTTCAGCACCAGGAGTAAACACTCGTTATAGTAATTGATTTTAAGGAGATAATAGAAAATCCGAACCTTACATAATAATTTCTTAAAGTTGATTTTTAAGAATGAGGGATGGGTAACAATTTCAAAGGATAGGGTTGAAGGCACTTGAAAATTATTTTTACTTCCTCTTGACATCCTCGTGTTGCTCCCTGACATGGCGGGTCATGTTGTTTTTCCTTTTAAAAGCTGAAATGAAAGTGAATTACTAATTAATGTGAGAATTTTTGCAATTATTGTTTAATTGAATCATAGTTTATAGTTTGTACTTACTCATCCCACAATGAGGGCATTTGAAGTTCCGTTCGTCGGAGTGGAGCTTGAGATGGGCAGTGAGCGAAGCATTACGGACAAATTCTGGAATTAATAAATAGGAGTAATGGAGTAAATATTTTGAAACAATAATTTTCTATGAACTTACTAAAGCCACAGATTTGACACTCGTAAATTCTTTTTTTGATGTGAATATCCTTCACGTGCCCCCGCAGCGTCACGGCTAATTTGAAACCTGCAATAAGAATGATTAAGTAGTGGAGGTTGGAATTCAAGCAATTATTTTTTAAAAGTTATTTTACTTACTCATTGGACACTCCTTGCACTTGTAAGGACGCGCGCCACTATGGGCCTCCACGTGATTGTGAAGACAGGCAGCTAACCGAAATCCTGAGAAAAAATGCAATTATTTTATGAATCACAGTAAAAATATATATAAAAAGGATTCATTCACTCACGTTTGCCACAAATTTCGCAGAGATGTTTTTTTTCTTGTTCGTGCGTCTCCATATGTCTTTTTCGAGTGCATTGGCGGTAGAAATCTGGAATTCAAAAAAAATAATTTTTCAGTTGAGCGAATGAGACATTTAATAAATAATAATAAATAATTGCTCTTACCAAGCCCACAAATCCGACATTTGTACGGTCTCTCCCCAGTGTGGATTAATTTGTGGCGAAGCAGAGCTCCCTTGTGGGCGAGGATCATGCCACAGGTCAAGCATTTCTGCTTGTCTTCACCTGTGTGTATGCGCTTATGATGCGCATACCCGGCCACAGCGTTGAAAGCAAAGGACTTTCCACAAACTTTGCACACAAGACGATGGTCCAAACGCTTGTGCTCCACGAGCTCCAGGAACGTAGGAAAGGACTCTTTGCAATTATTACAATAATAGACGTTTTGCAGCTCATCCAACGGGATCTGTTTTCCTTTCATTTCCTGGATGGTGTCCAAGTTGAAATAGCAATCCACCTAACAATAATTTTTAAATTCTCCTTTAGTTCTTTTATGAAAAAGGTTCATTCGTGAAACGGATTTATAAAAAATTATTTTTCATACCTTCTCCGCATCAGTACTTCCGGCAAAATCCAAGTACTTTTGCTTGATTTTTTTAGTGATTGGTGTGAGTGGAGCAATAATTTTATTAATCGGATTCAAAACTTGCTGGTGGAGGAACGTAATTTCTGCTTTCATAAAGTCTTTTCGAAAGTTTGGGCTAGTTTCAAAGTTGTCTTTGACCCAATTAATGAACTGCAAAACATAAATAATTTTTTATAACAACCAGACACTTTTACTAGTATGAATAGGATTTATGGATTGAAATTATTTTTAGTAAGTACTTACGTCTTTAACATCATTGATTCCACGTGTTTGTTGGTAAATTATTCGTGAGTTTTTCTTTCCAACACCTTTCACTCCTCCAACTAGATAATCGCACCCAGCGAGAATGCATGTCCACCTGAAACGATTGATTTCGAAATCTGCTCCGAGCACTTGTCTGGTTAGTCGTTCTTGGCGAAAGACCATCGCGTTTCCATCCTTTTTCATTTTAAAGAGCACCTAAATAAATAATTATTCGACATGAGTAGGATTCATAAATAAATTTGCCAAAAGAAAAATAATTTTCATCATCGCTCATACTTACGGTTTGTACACCATGCACAATAAAGTCGGAGTCCTCTGTGATGACAAGATTGACCAATCCTTGGTTGAAGAGGAAAGCGATTTCAGAATCGGCTTCAAAAGGGGATTTTATGTAGTTGATGTTCCGTAATTTCAAGACCTGGAAACATAATAACACAGAAAATAATTGCTTCATTCTGATTTTTAAAAGTCAAGGGAAGATGAAAGAGGTTCATGAAAATTATTTTTTACTTACGCGCATTAATTCACGCTCCACAGCATCTGAGCGGATCCCAATTTGTCTTAATAATTTTTGCGCCTTAACTTTTTCCCCTTTCGCCAAAAGGAACATTGCTTTTTTACGAAGCACCTCGTGTCCCGCCTTGCGTCTCTCGAGCTCCTTGGCTTTAGCTGGAGGTGGAACTGCGTCAAAAATTACGATGGGTACGACACCGGCGTTTTGAAGTAGGTTGAGGCGGCTCAAAACAAAAGCTATTGGTGACCTCCACATTGCTAAAAATAAATAATTGAATCAATATCAGAACAATAATTTTACTTTAACTGCACTAGGAAATTATTTATAGAAGATTTTTATACGAAAAATTATTGATTTAAACGTCACTTACACTGGTGGAACATGCAGCTGACATCAACCGCTGCAACTGAACCACTAAAATCTGACACATTTCCGGGTGTCAGAGTGTCCTTCAACTCCTCCAATAAATACCTAATTCCCATGGTAGTTGATAATAAAGAATTAGGTTTATCACTGGCTAAAAAAATAATTTAGAAAAAATCCAGCTTTTTTAACATTAGGTATCACTGAAATTATTTCTCTCGCTCTGAACAACAAAAGTATGGAATGGTAAAGTTGAGCAAAGTTGAGCATGTAACTGGTTCAGTGCATGATGAAAGTCGTTGTCTCACAGGATTGAAATTTTGGCGCTTTGTAGTGAGGAAAATTTTCATACGGCAGGATTTGTGGTTGATGGTATTGGAGTTTTGAATGATGAAAATGTTTTATTCTACTGAACAATAATTGTTGCATATCATCCTCGCTTATTAATAATGAACATATGAAATAATTTTTCATTGCAATTTCAAAAATAAGTTTTTAAGATCTAAATTGAACGTAAGTTAGTTACTGGTAATTAATTACACCTGTTGGTGCCATTTTCATGCATATAAGTTAAGTAGTTATTTTTCTAGAAACGATTTTGTGATGACCATTATCTAGAAGAAAAACTACTTAACTTATATGCATGAAAATTGCACCAAGAGGTGTAATTAATTACAAGTAACTAACGTACAGTTAGTTCTGGGCATGGTCGAAGACGTCACAATATTTCGAATGCCTCCGTGGTATCCTCCATACTTTTTCAATAACCTCTCTTTCCCCGGATTTCTCAAGTCAAATCGACCAGCTTCCCCGTGACTCGTTCCCACGATGACTTGTCGATCGTCCATTGTTGATGAAATTGCCATGATTGGTTGCTCAAGGAATTTAACGTTGGGCACTTCTGGCGTTTGTGAGTAAAGATCCCAAATCTTAAGATCATTTTCCTTGCCTCCAGTTGCATAAAAGCCTGGATTCGAACGACACTGCGCCAGTTTGCTCATGGTATCCCCTGTTTTAATCTCGTGAGTCACTTTACAGATCAATCAAACTCCAGACACCCAGTTTGCCGTCGTCCAATCCAAAGACGTAATTTTGCAGATGGTCAAGGCTGCCACTATATCTAGAATGAGATATGAATTAAAGTTTTAGCAGCATCATCGAAGTGAAGGGTAAATACCAACTGTCTCCACATTCTCAGGTTCGACCATCAACGGAATCTGTCTCGTGAAGCATTTTAACTTTGTATTATATGTTTTGACAACATGATTGGAGAATTTGACCAAAAGTTCCTTTTCCTGGGGATCCGCCAATGTTAGTGACTTCACGCTCGGATATTTCTCCTTGATGCTACAGTCACGGTAAATGTTTTTCGCGATAGGAAGTTCCCCTCCAAAGCAGACACCTATTAAAAAGATAAGCAATCATTTATGAACTAATGCTCGGTTCCGCCACAATCTGTCCCCACATACAAGTTGAAATTTGGTTCTTCCGCGGCACCTGAGGAATCATTCGTGGCAGCAATATTGGGCACTGACACAGGGTCCTCCTCCGGGACTTTATCTTTCTTCACATCATCACTGGGAGCAGGTGTCAGTTTCACTTTCCCCGCGAAAGGATTACGCACTGTTAAACCGGAATCCTTCTTCCTTTTCGGCATCGTGACACTCTCTTACTGACTTCACAATTAAAATGATAAATTAACAAGTAGAACAAAACTTTAATCCAGCTTTGATTGTGGTTTAATGTCGGACCACCTAAAATATAAGAATTCATGGCAACGTGAGGATTCATTGAATTGATGGATTAATTCGCATTCACTATCGACAATTTGAAATTTTCGTGGAGGATTTGCTCCTGTTCCAAATAACAAGGGAGCTATGGTGACGCCAAGAGGTTGGCCTTTTTTTTAAGGACGAGGGAATTAAAAGTGGATTCATGAATTAAGTTGCCAAATCTTGTTAGTCTTGGGACGATGAAACTGATATGAAAGAGCTGGAAATGGAAGGAATGTTGTGGGGAGCTATTAAATAATTTTGATGGTGATGAAAAGGTATCTATCGACGAACATACTGAAAAGATCGCAAGGCATTGAATGGATTCCATTCTTAATTCATGATGAAATCTATATATAATTAGCGGCTGTGTAATTTGTATTTCCATTCGAACATTTTTCCATCAGGGCTACTCCACCAGCATGAAGCATGAATATTGAATTGATGGATTCATTCGCATTTACTATCGACAATTTGAAATTTTCCTGGCGGATTTGCTCCTGTTCCAAATAACAAGGGAGCTATGGTGACGCCAAGGGTGATCTTTTTCGAACAGTGAAGCCTTGCGACGATGAAACTGATATGAAAGAGCTGGAAAAGAAGATGATGAGAAGTGTACAGAAATAATTTTGGAGTAAGTGAATAAATTGGTGCCTCAAGCTTACAGCATCAAGAAATTGCAGATTAAGTACTTGCGTAGTCGAAGGTGAAACGGTATCTATCGACGAACATACTGAAAAGATCCTATACGGGAGCGAGGAAACCATATAGATACTTTGACGGTTTCCTGGAGGATTTGCTCCTGTTCCAAATAACAAGGGGACGCCAAGGGTGATCTTTTTCGAATAGGTTGCACAATAATGAAGTCTTGTGACGATGAAACTGATATGAAAGAGCTGGAAAAGTTGGTGGGTGATGGAAAGAATGTTGTGGGGAGCTAGTAAATAATTTTGATGATGATGAAAAGGTATCTATCGACGAACATACTGAATAGAGATTCCTTTCTTAATTGATGATGAAATCTATATATAATTAGCGGCTGTGTGATTTGTATTTCCATTCGAACATTCTTCCATCTTGGCTACTACTTACTTACTACATATGTCAAGCAGGAAAATTGAAAATATCGCAGAAGTGAAAGGCACGCATGAAGAAAAATATAATTTTTTGGGTCAATTTACGTGTCAGGTGCTCTAGAATAATTAGCATGAAATGATTTAACTTGGATAGTTCAAATAATCGGCAAAATAGGCATTCATAGAAATTATTTTAGTGCATCATTTTCATGTCCCGGCTTCCGCATCATACATATACCCCCATATACAATGCATACATGTACATGCACCATGTCAGTTTTTAATGATTAATTAACTTTTTTAACGGTTTTAACGGTAGAAATAAATAATTTTAAGCCTCAGTTTCACTCTCCTGACGTCGAGAAGTCTCAAAAAACCCACTTTTTAATGTCCATAAGCCTAGCACTTGTGAAAGTCAACTTTCTCGTACTTTATCATATTTTAATCATTTTTCGAGCTGATTAATCATTTATAACGGCCTAACGGCCACTAAAAAAAATTCCAATCCGCCTTATGCTGCTCCGGAGCTGTTTCAAGGTCAGTTAGATCGTTAAAAACCGTTAAAATTTGAAAATTTTGAAAATTGAAAAAATTTGGGGTAAAATGAGATTTTTTGGATTTATTTATAATTATTTTAACGGTTTTCATGTGATTACTACTACTACTACTATTTCTCCAACCGTCCCTTTCTCTCCTGCAGTCCCTTTTCCTAATCAGACAACACCATGATTTGATTCGTTTTCTCCCCGAGATTGTTCTATGAAATCTGCTGATTATCATCAATCTTTGTTAGAATCTGGATAAAGGGGTCATGTCATTTTTCATGATGATGACAATACACTCTTCGCGACAATTATTTTTTGAGCTCCTACACACCCTTTCAACTTTTCTCCAAACCAAAATCCCTTTTTCTTAAAGTTCCTTCAATATAATGTCATTCGCTCTCATTCGCATCGTTTTTTAAAATGATAACTGTAACGGTTTTCATGCGATGCGATTACTACTAAAGCTGTTCATGCAACTATTTCTCCAACCGTCCCTTTTTCTCCATCATGACTTTCTCTTGAAGCATCTTTTTGTGAATGTGTATCTGGTCATATTACTACAACTACTATTGCTCGTGATATTTCTTCTTGATTGAGTATTCTTTTCCCTCCAAAAGTCCTTTTCTCCAAACCAAAATCCTTTTTTCTTAAAGTTCGTTCAATATAATGTCATTCGCTCTCATTTGCGTCCGTTTTTTAAAAGATGACTGAAGTTGTTCATGCAATAATAGTTTCTCCAATCGTCCCTTTTTCTCCATCATGATTCTTTCTTGAAGCATCTTTTTAAGTCTGCCTTCCACCAGACAATAATAATGAAGAACAAGTGGATGAACATGGGCTATGAGCTTCATTTGAAACAATTATTGTTATCATTCCTCCTGCGGTCCCCTTTCCTAATCAAACAACAACAACATCATGACATGATTCGTTTTTTTCCACCAGAGCAGCACATGCAAATAATATTTTCTCCAACGGTCCCTTTTTCTCCATCATAACTTTCTCTTGAAGCAACTTTTTGTAGTATTCCTGATACATGAGTCATTTATGCGTGACTCGTCTTGATTATTTATACTAATCGCGAGACTTCTGAGCGTCCCAAATATTTTTTTCTCCCAGCTTCCTTTTTCCAAATCAAAATCGAGCTCAATTATTTTTTCCTTCAATATTATGTCATTCGATCTCATTCCCGTCGCATTACTATTTTCTCCTGGCACAAAAGTGAAAAAATCAGAGACTTTCAATCCAAAAATATATATGAGAGGGAGAAAGCTCCTTGCTTTTCTTTGTCCCCCATTTTATCACTTTCATGAACCATAATGCTCATTGTGATTGGTGAAAGCAAAGTGATTCCTGCATGAGTATTCACTCATAAACTCTTCTTTTCTTCTGTAGACAATAATGAAGGACAAGTGGATGAACATGGGCTACGAAGACGACGAACTTAAACCATATATCGAGCCAGAGCCCGAATACAACGATCTCAGAAGGATAGGTAAGCTAAA